>PVLC010013133.1:0-42556 GCA_004027655.1 Graphiurus murinus | reverse complement strand
ACTTCTCTTTATTATACCTCTCTCTCTCTCTGGGATCAAGGACACTACCCAAGCAGTAACAGTTACAGTACAGCAACCGTCTCTCCAAATAGTGCCTTTCCAACAGACTCCCAATAACCCCTCTCTCCAGCAATCAACCTTCCACCAGCAACCCACCAACCACCAGCAACCGCCCGCCTTCTTCCAAAACCTCTCTCCAAAAACCTCTCCAGCAACCTCTCTCTCCCGCAGGAGGTGGAGGCTCTTAAAGCCACGCAGGGCCTGAGCCACGAGGTGCCTCATACAGCTCTCACCTGGGCCGGCCACGAGCCGGACGTGCTGGTGCATGCGCTCTGGTGTGGCGCAGCCCTAGGATGTTACCACCTGCAGCCGCTTCTGGCACTCTGCCAGGCGCCATCTAGAGGCGGGGTCTTTCCGGCCAGGCTAAGACCCCAACAGTCATCATCATCGCCACCATCATTCTCAGCACCGTCACCACCGCCATTGCCATTACGGTCACCATCACCACCACTGTCACCACCATCACCACTACCATGCTCATAGCCATCACCATCACCACCATCACCCCCATCATGGTCCTCTCCCCACGCCCTGAGCCTCGATGGTGCTAGCCGAGCGCGGTGGAGCTCCTGAAGAGCCAGGAGGCCAGGGCTTTCAGAGGGCTGCACTGTTTCCCTACCTACCCCTGCCTGCGTCCTGGGCCATCCCATGGCCATGAATCTCTCCATGCTGAGATCCAAGGGGCCCCGCGGTTGCAGGCATCTGAGCAAGAACATGTGAGAGGGTGAACCTCCTTCCTGGCTGTTTTGGTTTCAGAATAGTTGATCTATGTATGGCCCTTCTTTTTTTGAAGGAGGTGCTTGTTTTTTCTTGAGCTAATTCTGTTCTCTATGACAAAGAAAACACAATCCAGAGCATCAGAAAACAGCTGTGGGTCACTGTGAACCGGTGGGGGCACAGCAGGCTCTCATTTACTCCAAGGGATTTACTCTCCTCCCAAAGGTGTTCCCAGAGTCTGTGCACCATCCAAATCCTTGTTTTGACCACGTTGGAAGTTAAACCTGGGTGTCCTAGCATTGGAGAGAGAAATCTCCCCTGTGTTGATCAAAGTGCTCGACAGAAACTGATCTCTTTCACAGGAGTCAATGATGGAGGAAAATGCACTATTTCTGAGGAAGGCCTCCAGGAACAGGCAGAGTATTATTACTCCTACAGCCTGCGGTTGCTCATAAAACAGCCAGGCCCAAGCTGCTCTGACTTGACAACTGTGAACCAGGCGTGTCTCCAGTGAGCCTTGGTCCCCGGCGGGGCCCTGCCCATGGAGGTACCCGGAGCAGGGCCCATCGTGGAGACCAGCCCATCTCCCAAGGGTCCCGGCACCTGGCTGGGCACGAGAACACAGCAGGCACTGGTCTTCGGACATGAAAGGAATATTCTGGAGAATCATGTCCTCTGACTGCTTACGCAGCCCCAGCCCAGATGGAGGCTGAGGGGAAAGGCCACCGAACTGAGCTTCCTGTGCTCTGGGAGAGTGGGTCCCTCCAACCTTGCCAGGATGGGCTCTCCGTTCCCTGAGCCCTGCCCCCGCCAGTCCTACCTCCGCAACACCAGAGCTGTTGATCCCTGAAGCAGGGAGAGATGCCCGCGTGTCAAAACCCACCCGGCCCAGGGGCCTCCAGGGTCTCATGCTGCATGGTACTAACCTCAGTGTAAGTCTCTCGTGTGGCTTTTTGGGTTTTTTTTTCCTCCTTTATAAACCTGACAGTATTATCAAACCTCATACTCAAAGGTGAGACTTTTATTTGCTAAAAGCATGGCGATGTTTCACAATTACTAATTTTGGCACACCTCCGGTTCCAGGTAGGTTCACACTTACCTCCAGGACAGGCCCCTGGTCAGCATCCAGGCCCAGGTGGGCAGTAGTGTGGCAGCAGCAGCTGGTGGGAAAGGCCCCACCTCCTCCCTCCAGATGGAGCCCAAATCCAGGGAGTGGCGGTCCGGCCAGCGCAGACCCTCGGACCCCTTCCTGAGACCCGCTTTCCTGTCTTTACTCGGGGTTCCGCACAACCCCGGGGGGGTCCCAGACCCTCCCCTGCTGAGGTGGCTCTGCACCTGCCCCATCTGTAAAACCCAGCAGCTGCAAAACCTTGCCAGGTGGTGGCTGCCCTGAAGGCAGCTGTTGTGGGTCCTGCTAGCCACCCCCCCCACACACACTCACTCTTTCCTCCACACCAGGCTGTTCTGCTGGAATGGAGCCCCCACCTGCAGGAGGCTCGGGAGCCCAAGGAGGGTCCTCAGGGAGGCAGCCCAGGGTGTGTGTGTGGGGGGGGGAGCTTCACTCGTGGCTGGGACCACCTGCTGCTCTCACCTGGAAGCCTGCGGCTGCTGGCCTGGTGCTGGGAAGGCCTCCCACACGCCCTGCCCTCTGCGGGCCTTGGGCTGCCTGGAGCCCCACATCAGCGCTTCTCAGCCAGAACCCTGCCTCTCTGTGTGCAGCCCCCAGCCTAGTGAGACCCTGCTCACCTCTGCACTTGGTGCATCAGGCTTGCTGCGCCAGGGACAGCCAAGCCCCTGGTGTCTGCCTGACCACTGGAGGCGGGACGGGCAGGACCCCCGTGGTCTGTAGCGCCAAAGGGCCGCGGGGCGCTGGGAGGCCATGGGGAGACTGCGGGGGAGCAGAGAGGCTGCCACCTTGGCAGTGCAGGCCTGGGCTTGGCTCCACAGGTGGCACAGGGCCTGAGCCCTGTGGGAGGTCCCAGAGCCACCCGCTGGCACAGCTGGTCTGGGGGCATCAGCAGGGGAGCTGAGGGCTCATTCTCTGGGGGAGAGTGCTCCAAGGGGGAGCGCTTCAGCATGCAGTGACAGCCTTGACCTCAAGTCCCTGGAGGGCAGTAGTAAGCTGAGTCCAGCAGAAACCGCACCCAGCTCCACCTGGCTCAGGCCCTGACTGGACAATAGTGGTCAGCCTGCACCCATTCGCCCGCTGACCAGCAGGGAGGGGGGGTCCTCCCGGGAGGTGACCGCCCTCCAGTCTCCACCTATCCCTGCTCGTTTGCAGGCAATGTTTGGCACACGCGCAAGAATTTTGAGGCAAGTGTAATATGTGATTGAAAAGAAAGGAAAGAGACACAAGGAGGATGAGAGGAAGAATTTCAACAGAGAGCTGCCATCTATCAAAAACTGCCAAACGGACAACCTAGAACTAAAATATCTGATACCTGAAATTGAAAATAAAACGTTTAAGAAGTCATTGTGATTAATGCCAAAGGATCTAGTGGAAAAGGTAAACAGCATGCATGAATAAGAACTATAAATGACAGAAATTGAGTCCAGGGGATCAGAGACAGCTCCTGGATGGGGCAATCAGCAAACCTGATTCAGCGGAGGGAAGAAGAGTGTGCAGGTGCCCAGCGCCTTCCTCTAAGCTCAGCCCAGCTGTCTAGAGCCCAGATTTGATCTGATTCCTGTTGTTAGTTTCTTTCCCTACAATAAGACCTCATTTTCCTCCCAGTGCTGGGGACGTTGTGTATGCTAGGCAAGGGAAAACTGAACTACACCCCCGGGCCCACAGCCTCATACTTTTGATGTTCAAAAATAACTAACTAAATAAAACTCATTGGTTTTTAGTAATAAATAAAACTCATTGGTTTTTCTGCAGGACATAGCAGAAGACACAATCAGTAAATTCAAAACCACATCTGTAGGAAATACCCAAGCTGAAATACAAAAGTCAGTGCCCTAACCAAAGATCAATAGCCTCGACAATGAAAAGAAGGCCCAGCTGTGTGCTGGTTTCGTAAGATACGCTTTACGTCTAAAGACACGGAAAGGTTGAAAGTAAAACGCTGGAGAGAGATGCAGCTTCTAAATACTAACCAAAATAACGGCAGGATGTCTACATTAATATCAGACAAAACAGACTTTCAGACAAGAAGTCAAAATGAAAAGTAAAGATCTAATTATGAGAAGGTCACATCAACGGGGACACAAAACAATCATAAATTTGTAGGCATCTAATTAACATAGCTCCAAAATACATATGCAAAACTAACATAACTAAAATGAGGAAAACACAAGCCTACAATCGTGCTTGAAATGTTAACATGTATCTCCCCGTAACGGATAGAACAAGCTTCCACAGATCATTAAGGACTGGATGATTTGGGTGACATGATTAACCAATTTGACCTGACATAAATAGGGCACTACAGCAAACAAATGCAGAACACATTCTTCTCAAGTACACGGAGCACCTGCTGAAATGTCCCATAGGGCAGGCCGGCCAGTCTCCCAGGACTGGACTCACGGAGAACGTGTGCTCTGCTCAACACCCAAGCGAGCACCTGCAGCCCAGAGGGGCCTTCCAGTGAGAGCGGCCAGGCCAGCGGCCACTGACACCAGTCTCAGGGGAGCCTGACCGCAAATGCCAGCCAAGCCGCTCCCAACCCCCAACACTCAGAAACCAGGAGAGAAATTGATGCTGGCTGTTCTGGAAGAGAAATATTTTGGAGCATATATATATATGTATATATGTGTGTATATATATATATATATATATATATATATATATATATATATATATATATATATATCAGCTCCAACTATATGATGTTCTGAAAGATGGAGAACTATGGAGAATTAAGAGGTCAGTGGTTGCCAGGGATTAGAGAAAGGTAGAGATGAAGAGGCAGAGTATTCAGGATTTTTAGGTCAGTGAAACCATCCTATACAATGCTATGCTGATAGATACAGGTCATTATACATATATATATATATATATATATATATATATATCCTTGAGTTGAGAACTCAGGTTATTGATTTTACATATTTTTTCCCAAGACATGGGTTTAAAAGTGATACATTTCTCCTAAGCACCAAATAAACTCAAAGAAAGTGGAAGGAAGAAATGTGAACAGCAGACACTAGTGAGACAGGAGCACACACACACTCAAGGAAACCCCAAGGAAACTCAAGGAAGCCCCAAGGAGAAACTCAAGGAAGCCCCAAATTGTGTTTTTTAAAAGACTAACAAAACTGATAAATCCCTAGACAAAGCACCAATATTAAGAATGAAAAGGGAGACATTATAGATGCTAAAGACATTGAAAAACTAAGAGAATATTCTGATGAACTTTGTGCTAATACATATTTGCAACTTGGATGAAATGGAAAAATTGTTTGAAAGACATATTTACCAAAATTTACAGGAAAGGAAATAGAAAGTCTGAATAGTCCTCCATCTCTTAAAGATGTTTTCGTGACAAGGGCCTCATTGGACATCCGATTGCACATTTAAGTGCAAGAGGCTGAGAGCGCAGCTCCTGAACAGCCTGGCGTGAGGCCGGCTCAGTGCAGGGGTGTTCCTCCAGGAGAAGGCCTGGGCTGGATTTCCCTGTCCTGTGTGCAGGCTAAAGGGCTCAGGCCAAAGGTTAACAAGGTAAATGCTCACGCAGAACCCCAGCAGCTGTCACCCCTCTCTGCTGGGCAAAGATGAACCCCAGGGACTTCTGACTGGGCAGGACTCAGGCAAGCTAGTGCACCCCTGCACCAAATAAAGAGGTTCATGAAAACCAGGACCGCACTTGTGATTAGGGTCTGAGGGGTGGCGGGGGACGGACTAGAACTGACTTTCGAGCCCTTCTGTCAACTAGACTGGCAGATATACGGTGACAGAAATGAGAATGATGTGGATGTTTACAATACTCTTTCTTTTAATGCAGCTTAAGCCTTCTACAGCCTTAGAAAAGAGACCCAGCTTCACTGAGCAACGGGCTGCCTGTGGAGCAAATCTCAAGGCAGCACTGAATGCCTCCCGCTGGTCCCCACCACCACAAAGGACAAGCCCGTCCCTTGCACCTGGAGATGCTTTTCCTTGGTACTGCAAACATCTTTGGTTCTTAATATTTTGTGTTAAAAAATATATTTTGAGGTTGTGATGCTGGTGAGTGCAGCGGGAGGTTCCCAGTGAGACTTGAGAATGGAAGCTGTTTGTTCAAGGTCGACTCCAATTTTAGTTTCATCACTTCATCCTGCAGCTTCTTGGCCTTTGGGAGGAAGAAGAGGAGGGTGAACGGGGAAGGCAGGACTTCGGATGCCACCCCTCTGGAGCTGGGGCCCCGGGGTGAGCAGAGCAGCCCTCCTGTCATGGAACAGCCCCTCTGCAGTGGGGCTGTGTAGCCTGCCCCCAGTCAGCTTTCATGTCGTCCGTCGTCTGCACCAGGACATCCCCCGTGTGGGCCACTCATCTCGGCGTCCCCAGCAGGCCCCACTCAGGTGGCCTGTGCGGACAGGATGAATGGGTGAACGGAGTCCCCTGTAAAGCTGGGGCAACCTCCACGTGGTTGTTGGTGAACACTGCCACAACCATGGCCCCACCTGAGACTTACAACCACCCTGGGAGCGGACAGAGCCACGGACACAGACACAGAGGGCTAGTCTGTGCCCGCCAGGGGAAGAAACCGCCTGCCTGGAATCAGATGTATACTTGCTGTTCCAAATCCCACGCTCCCTGGCTGATCTGTTGGCCAGAACAGGGTGAAACAGAGAAGCAGGCACCGCCCAGTGGGCACAATGTCTGCAGTGCCACCTCCCTGCCCTGAGACAGAGACAGAGATCCCTCTCTTTCACCTCCTGGGGGCACAGCTAGGCCTTCGCCAGCACCCCAGAGACTCCTACAATGCCCCTTCCCTGGTCCGCCACATCAGGACTGCAGCTTGAACATCACCCAGGTTAAATCATGACGACCAGGGAAAGATTATTGGCTACTGATCCAGTGAGTATGCATCGACTATTTTGCTTTGGTCAGAAATTCACTTCTTTGTGGAAGTAATCACTGTGTCCTTTTAGAAAGCTTCATGTTAGCTGGGCGTGGTGGCGCATGCTTGTAATCCCAGCATTTGGGAGGCTGAGACCGGGGGATCCAGGTTTGCGGCCAGCCTCAGCTACCTAGTGAGGCACTCTGCAACTTAGTGAGACCCTGTTTCAAAATAAAGAATAAAAAAATAGGGCTGAGGATATAGCTCGGAGGTAGAATGCCCCTGAGTTCAATCCCCAGTACCACACACAAAAAAAGAAAGCTTCACATTTCCTACATGCCTTCCATCTAATCTCCCACACCGCAGACTCCTCGTGACACTCCTCTCCTGGGCCAGTGTCGTCGTGGAGAGACCTCCGAGCACAGGCTCTGGCCCACAACGGGCAGCCCAGGCTCATTTTTCCCGGACCCCCCCACCCCGCCACGTCCCCTCCAGGCCAACTCCCAGCTCGGCAGAGAGCGTTACAGTAGCTCTGAGAGAAGGGCTGGGCGGTAAGTAACGTTCTTGAGCGCTGACTCCAACCTGGGCCGTTACCTGCCTCGTCAGGTGCAGGTGTGGGGGGACTTTTCGGCCTGGAGGCACACTGTCTTGTAGTTTTTTCTCGGTTACCTTCTCCCTCTACTTGCTCTAGCATCTCTGTGGAACACCTGTTAGCAGCTGCTGAGCCTCCTGGATCAATCCTCTCAGTTGTTTGGCTTTTAAAATTCTTGTCTTATCTGTTTCTCATCTCTTCTCTCCTTTTCTTTTCCTTCTACCTCCTGGGGATTTATTCAACTTCATCTATTGATTTAAATCTTTCAAAGTTCTTGTCATATTTTAATCTACCTCCAAGAGTTCTCCTTGTTAGTGTTGTTTTTTCCATCATCACCACCATCATCATCATCATAATCATCAATATTTGTGTGTGTCTGGTACTGAGGAATGAACCCGGGGATGTTCTACTTCTGAACTATACCCCCAGCCCTACTTTATTCTTTATTTTGAAACAGGATCTCCTAAGTTGCCGAGGGCCTCACTAAGTTGCTGAAGGTGGCCTCAAAATTGCAATCCTCCTGTCTCAGCCTCCCCAATATTGGGATTACAGGCAGGCGCCACCATGCCTGGCTAGAGCTTTCCGAAACAGCTTGCTGTGTTTCATGGTAGAAGTACTTCCTACCATTGCCCAGAGGATTTGAATGCTAGCTTGTTGCATTTTTGCCTCCAATAAGCCTCTGTTTATCCTGCGTCACTGTCCAGCTGGCTTGCTGAGGCCTCTCTTCCACACTAGGGCTTTCCCCAAAGGTCGGGTGCCCCGTGACTCCTCATTCTCTCAGGACAAGGCCCCAAGCCTGGACCTGTGGAGAGTGGGTGGGCTGCCACAGGCCGCGCAGGACCCACATGGCTTTGTCCTGGTCTGTCTGCTAAGAGGGCTGGAGGGGATGTGTGGGTCCCTAGCGTCGCATCCCATCCTAGGATGTGCCGGTCCCCAGCATCGCATCCCGTCCTAGGATGTGCCGGTCCCCAGCATCGCATCCCGTCCTAGGATGTGCCGGTCCCCAGCATCGCATCCCGTCCTAGGATGTGCCGGTCCCTAGCACTGCATCCCATGCTAGAATGTGCCGGTCCCTAGCATCGCATCCCGTCCTAGGATGTGCCGGTCCCTAGCAGCGCATCCCATGCTAGGATGTGCCGGTCCCCAGCATCGCATCCCATGCTAGGATGTGCTGGTCCCTAGCATCGCATCCCGTCCTAGGATGTGCGGGTCCCTAGCATCGCATCCCATGCTAGGATGTGTGGGTCCCTAGCACTGCATCCCTTTCTCAGGGATACGATGGAGCCCATGGAGCCGGGCCGTGTGATTTCCCCAGAGGAATCACATGCTTGCTGGGGAAGCCGAGGGGAGCCGGCAGGCTGAGCAGGGCACGGGTGGGCGGCCTGGGGATCTCACCCGACCTGGTGGCAGACTTTCGCCTTCCAACCTCACTGGTCCTAGTTTTGTATTCCTAGGTTTGTTTCCTGCTCTCTCAGCAGCCCTTAACACTGCCTCTCCAGGTGGCTCTCTTTCTGCAAAATCATACTGGCCTCTGCCTGTCAGGGAGGAAAAACGCCTTCTTTCCTCACTGGCTCTGCTCTGTATGCAGGAGGCGCTAATCCCTTATCAGCGGCCATGTGGAAGTATTTCAGGGGCAATTCTGTTAGGCAGCTCCCAAGCAGAAGCCTGTGGGGCCCTGTGAACTTCAACCTTCCTGTTCCAGGGACCCGGGCACCCCACCGTGGTGCAAGCAGCTGCACCGCATCCTCTCCACAGCCTGGTCTGCTGGGTGCAGAGCCTCAGGCAAGGACCGCAGGGACCTGTGGAGCAGACCAGCCCTGTCCCAGCCCCAGCCACCCCTGCTGCTGTATGACGCTAGACGAGGGGTCAGGGGCTCCCCGAGGGGTGGGGACATCTTCTTGTCCTCTGACCAGAGGTGACTCTGGAGCGCCCTGTGCCTTCCGGAACAGACCGTGCAGACGCCTCCCCCCAGGGCTGGGAGCTTGAGACGCTGTGTACTCACCGTCTCCAAGTCCTGGGTGGCCGTCTTCTCCTCCTGCTGCGGCGCCACGCCCCTGGAGTTCCTGCGCGTCCGCACCTTTTGCACGTGCTGCTTTATCCTCTCCTCCAGGTCCACCGCAGACCGGGAGACGCTGGGAACACAGGGCAGGCCGCTTCCTATCCCAGCTGAGGCTGAGCCCCAGGCTGCAGCCCCGAGCTCTGCTTCACACCCAGGCCAGCTGAGACAGCGCAGAGCGGGGACGCTGCTCAGTGTGCCACGCCGGGAAGAGTGCGCGTCTTTGTTTTTACATGAAATACAGTTTTGCTAAACCTCTAAACAGAGCAGCAGGAAACCATAGGAAGCTGGGATTTTAAACATATTTCTTTCTCTGTTAAAACAGGGCTTGGGACTTGGGGCTTCTATTCTTTGATTGTAGATGCTGTGACTCAGAATGGCAGACATGGGCTTGAGAATCTGTTGCTGAAGGCTGGCTGGCTGTCCCGTCAGCCCTCCTGCGCCTTGCTCTGCGACCTGCACTGTCCCTGTACTTCCCCAGGGCGCAGCTCAGGGCTCTGACTCCCCTTCCCCATGTCACCATGTCAGCCCCACTGGAACCACACTCGCTGCTCTCCTAAGCCCGGGGACAGCGGCCCTGCCTGCCTAGCAGCCTGGCCACCACGTGGCCAGAGGCGCAAATGCTAGAACTTCTCAGCGCCTGAGGGCTGGCCTCCTACTGGGGCCTCCTGACTCCGCTGTTTCCTCTGAGGGTCACTGTCTCCTCCACCCAGACAGTCGCCTGGCCGCCCAGCCCCCCAACCCCCAGCCTCTCTTCCCTCAAGTCTCTTGCCCTGGGCCTCGCCTAGCTCTCCCTCACGGAATGGCCGCCCGCACAGCACTGAGCGTCAGGTCTAAGGAAGCCACGGGAACACCTGGCGCAGGAGGGGCCGGGCAGCTCCCGGGCAGCACGCCCGCAGAGGGCCAGGTCCGGAGTCCCGGGGCTGACCCGGCAAGCCTGGCCTGAGGAGGCCCTCGAGAGCAGGGACCGTCTTTCTGGCTCACAGGCCTGGGCGTGGGGCCCTCGGTCTGTGCTCCTGGGGTGAGCTCAGGCAGTGGGGGAGGCCGGCGTGGAGGACTGGACTGCGCCTGCGTCACTAACCTGATCTCTTCGCCCGCTGGCGGAGGTCTCTCTTTGCTGTGTTTCGCTTTTCCAAATGGATTTGCTGGAATTCTCCCTTGCTCTATTAGATCTGTGGCGAATGGGATCTTTGATGCCACCTAGGAAAACAGAAGAAGACGTTTCCAGGGATCCAAGAAGACGTTGGGTGAGCCCTTGGCTTGCTCTGCCCCAGGAGGTCGCTCAGTGGTGGTCTACCGGGGAAACCGGCTGGCGATGGTATCTGGGCGTGGACATCTTTCACATCCCCAGGCTGGAGATGGGGAAGGTACTGGCGAGGGACCCTTGGTGGCTGCTACAGCTGGTCCCCTGACATGCTCAGAAATTGTCACATGACTGACTAAAATACACTAGGGATTGAACCCAGGACATTTTATTTTTTTGTTTTTGTTTTGAAACAGGGTCTCACTAGGTTGCTGTGAGTCTCACAAAGTTGCTGAGGCTGACTTTGAGCCTGAGATCCTCTTGTCTCAGCCTCCTAAGATATGCACTACTGATGAGGTAGCCTAGGAAGCGGAAAGTTAGGTAGAAGGATGGTATCGGGAGAATTCAGAAAAAATATAGTTTTAATATAGTTTTTTTTTTTTTTGCGGTACTAGGGATTGAACTCAGGGGCATTCTACCTCTGAGCTCTACCTCCAGCCCTATTTTTTATTTTTTAATATAGTTTTTTAAGAATATCTGGAGAGTTAAACTAACTCCACACCTTGGAAGCTTTTTTTTGTTTCGGCCTCCACCTGAAATTCAAAGCCAGAGATAATCTCCGGAAAAGCCCAGCCCCCACCTAAATCCTGAAAACCTAAGAAGAGGAGGATCCAATTTTCTGTGACCTGCCCCACCTGAGGAGCCCCACCTATCGCCCACCTGAAACCTGAGGAAGGGGGCTGGGGAGAAGAGGACCCCGCCCTCTCTTATATTTTCTGCACCTCCCTTTGTTCGCCCCTTCCCTCTTGGGACATGCCCTTGGACTGGTCCGGGTGACCTATTCCCTTTCCACTCCCCTTCCCTTTTTATTCCCTTTTCTCCCAGTTTTCCCTTAAATTTTAATAAATCTTGCCAGATGTTTTGACTGGTATGTGTTGAAATTCTTTTCTTCACGATACCAAGAACCTGGATTTTGGGGAACACACCGTACCCCATAACACTACCACTAGTATTTTTATTTTTATTTTATTTTTGCGGTACTGGGGATTGAACCCAGGGGCATTCTACCTCTGAACTATACCCTCAGCCCTACTTTTTATTCTTTATTTTGAAACAGGGTCTCACTAAGTTGCAGAGGGCCTCACTAAGTAGCTGAGGCTGGCCACAAACCTGCACTCCTCCTGTCTCAGCCTCCCAAGTACTGGGATTACAAGCATGCATCACCATGCCTGGCTTACTTTTGTTTCTGCAACACTGTATTTTCCTTACTCAATGATGTGTTGCTGGGGCCTAATGTTCTCACATAACAGTAGAAAACCAAAACTTGTTGTCGTCTCCTAAAGAATTGAGTACAAAAAAACTTAAAATGAATAAATTTACAGGCATAAATGCAAACCATTTCCAATCAAGGCACGTAGTGACCACGGTGCTCAGGTGGGAAAACACCAGCAGGAATGGAGCCCGGGTCCTAAATCACCAAGTTTTAAGCTAACCTGTAAGTGCTAATAAAGTAAGAAAAAAGGAATGCGGCTTGTACTTCGAAGGCGCGCACTGGGAGGCTCAGGGTCTCGGACCAATGGGCGTGACAACTCGGCAGAGATAACCCAACACTTGGGAGAAGAATGTCAGTGTTGTTTACTTTAATAAAGAGCACTGCAATTCCCAGGGAAAACAGGCAACTTGCAAAAATGCTGGCCAAGCCCCCCCCCCCCAGCTGCACTCAGAAGCTCTCCTGGGGGTCTCAGAGCGGGGGCCAAAGGAGGCAGGGTCAGGTCTAAACAGTTCCACCGCCCGCTGCTGTTTCACGTGTCTTTCCAGAACATTCCCCCAGCCCTCCCACCAAGCGGCCACAGTGGCTCCGGCTGGGTTTTGATTTTACTGAATGAGGGAGACAGACGCAGAGAGGCATGGGGAACAGGCAGGGGCGGCCCAGGCAGGGGCAGAGGGACCAAGCTGCTCTCGGTAAGGACTCACAGATCCTTGGACTCACTGAAGCCCGAGGCACTCCTGGCGGCTTCTGAGGTAAGGCCGCCTGCAGCCTCTGGGCCTCCTGCGTCCACCGCTGGCGCTGCAGCTGTGGGGATGAACGCCGCTCCTTTCTGCCAGCCTGCTGACATGCCGCCCAGTTTTTTGGTGGCCTGGAGTCACATCTGGAAGCCCCATTTGGACCTCCTCTGGTCAGTTGGGAAATGCCTGACCCCCTGGCCAGCAGCCCGGCCTGTGCCACACCTGGGCAGCCAGTTGGACTCCTGGCTCCCGACCTGTGCTGTCTCTGGACCCTCCCCACCTCCACCAGCAGGTGTACCTGCTCCTCCGGCTGTGACCTGCAGCTGGAAACCTCCAGTCCTGCGCTGTGCCGCTTCCTGCGGGACCCCGGTGAGGCCCTTCCCTCCTCTCTGTCCCTTGGAACCTGCGCTGGCCACCCTGGTCCTTCTCAGACGCCCTGTGGCAGCAGCTAGGTTCCTGCAGGGGCCACGATGTCCTTTTGACAGAGGGACTCCCAACCTGTTTCTGCAGCTTCTGCAGCGCTAGAGGCTGGGAGGACTCTGGGGGGGGGGGTGAGGGTGCAGAGGGACTCTACACTTAGGAGTGCCACCTGGACAACCGAGGGGTCGAGGCATCTAGGGCCACGTGACCCACGCTGCTTTCTGCTGCCTCCAGTGGCCGAGTGTGGAAGCCAGACTGGCCCTGCTCTCAGGGAGCTTTTGGTCTGGGTGTGCCTGCCTGTACGGATAGGTGTGCATGCGTGTGCATGCGTGTCTGTGTGTTGGCGGCTGTTGGACTCAAAGGATGCCTGAAGCAGAGTATTTGGGAAGTGCAAAGGCCGTGTGTGGTGGTGTACCGCCTGCCAGGGGCTCCTCCGACCTGGAGGCTGGCAGGACCAACCTAGGCTCTGCCCAGACTGTGTCTGGCGCTGTTTGATCTTCGTTCTCTCTCTAAGTGGATTGCCGGGGCCTTGTCTGTCCACATCAGCTTAACCCTGGCCACGCTGGTGCCCACAAGGGCCTCATAACCAGGGGGAAGGGAGGCTGGGTTGGGACAGGACCTACCACGTTCTTTTCCTACAACCCTCTACCCGCTAGAAGGGTATGGGGTTCAGACACAGAACACTTAGATCTCTGGACTGCGAGAGCTGGTGCACTCTCAGTGGGTCAGAATTCTCCCAAAGATTACTAAAAAAAACGCACAAGGCTAAATTTAGGGGTGTGTGTGTGTGTGTGTGTGTGTGTGTGTGTGTGTATGTGTGTGTTGGTACTGGGCATTGAACCCAGGGGCATTCTACCTCTAAGCTACACCCCCAGCCCTATTTTTAAAATTTTTTTTGTTTTGAAACAAAGTTTCACTAGGTTGATGAGAATCTCACTAACTTACTTGAACCTGTGATCCTCCTGTCTCAGCCTTCCAAGCACTAGGATTACAAGTATGCACCACTACACCTGGCTTAGGTGTTTCTTTATCCTCTTAAAGCCAGGCATTTAATTTTTAAAAATGTTAGAAGCATATATTTGGAAAGAAGCCCACCTAGATAGCTTGCTATTACTATAAAGTATGGAGAAAGAAGATTTATCCAAATATCTGATCCTCCTATGAGGATGCAAAGAAGCAGTGCACAAGCATAAAATGGGGAACACGGCACAAGATCCCGTGTCCGCAGCTCTGAAGGCTCCATGACGGGTTGCATGGAGAGGGTCAGACATGCAACTGCGGTGAAGGCCCATAATGAACGCGGAGTTTCAGAGCAACGAGAAAAAAAGCAATGCAAGGCTTCTGAGATTTCTCTGCAGCCATTTCAGCAGGCTCCCACCCCATCAACCGCACCTGGGGTGCGACCTGCACATTCACAGAGCAGCTGAGGCCTGAGCAGGGCAGGCAGGTACCCCCCAGGGCCAGGTTGCAAAACCAGCAGCCCCCATGACTGCCCAGACCCGGCCTACAGTGCTCATCTGCTGGTGTGTTGGGCTCTATGCAGCAGCCACCCAGCCATGCACAGGGTTCTGGCGCCCTCTTGTGTCTGCCTGCCAAACTGCAGAAGCTGGCACAAGCTGGGAGTTTCCTTATAGACACATCCCTGGACCCACTTCCTTACGTGGATGTGCACAGGCTGGGTTTGCCCCTGCAAACAATGCTGAAATACATATCCTTATTCATAAACGCTTATGATATTATTGCTTTCATTTCTACAAGAAAGACTCCTGCAGGCGTTCCAAGAATACCTGTTCTTAACTTGAAAAGACATTTTCCAAGCTGAAAGCAGTGGCTCTCTCCTCTGCAATTTGCTGAGACCCTACTTCAAAGCTTTCAAAAGGAGGAACTGGAGATGCAATGCAGTGCTGGGGTGTTAGTCTACCATGCATGAGGCCCTGGATTCGACCCCCAGAACCCACTCCCCCTAAAGAAAAGACGCTTCCAAGAGACCACTGGCAGTGCCTGCAGCAGCCCTGGAGCCCCATCAGCGCCTCACCCCTTTCCACAGACTCACAGGTGACTGGCGCAGACGCACACCCTTGTCTCCTGAGCAGGCCCCGTTTCTTGGCTTGCATTTGTGGCTGTTTGGATTTCCTCTTGTGAATTGCCTGTCACACTCTTTACTTGTTTTTTATTGAAGTCTCTGATTTTACTTTTTTCCTTTGTTTGTTTGTTTAGTGGTACTAGAGATTGGGCCCAGGGGCATTCTATCTCTGAGCTATACCCCCAACCCTTTTCATTTTTTATCTTGAAACAGAGTCTTGCTGAGTTATCACATGCTGGCCTCAAACCTGCAATCTTCCTGCCTCAGTCTCCCAAGTATAGGGATCACAAGCATGCACTACGGCCTGGCAGAAATCAATGTCTTGCCATAAATATCCCCCCCATCTCTGGGCTTTGCTTACAGAATTTGGGGTCATACAAAATATTTTGGGAGTGTCTGGGTGGGGACAGGCCTGGGAGGGGGTGCTCTTCCCGAACCCTGTTGCCTCTCTGCTCAGGACCCGTGGGAATGCCAGTATCCGAGAGCCATCCGCTTGGGGCCCCGCTGCTGTGCTCCGGCATGTGGCACCGCCGAGCTGCCACCGCCACTGTCCTGTCTGTTTCCCAAGGGCAGAGCAGGTGCCCAGTCCTCTGCCGATGGAGCTGGTCCATCTCATCATGGATGGGTTTCTGGACAACCCGCTTCTTTCTCCTTTAAATAGCAGTGTGATCAAAGCATGCAGACTCATAGAACTGAGAGGCTCCTTCCCTCCTCCGCGCCAGTGTGGGGCCTGAGCGTGCTCTTAGCTCTGGCTCCAGCTCACACTCATCTCTTCAGACGTGTTCACGTTGGTAGACATTAGACCTAACTCAGCCTTTCTGACAGATACAGAGGCAACCCACAGCTTGGATGCAACAAGTTATTTAGCCATTTCCACTTACTGACATCTAAAGCATTTCCATTTTTCTTTTTGTGCTATGATCGAGCTCTGAAAGCATTCTTAAGGGTGTGCATGTGTTTCCTGGAAGCCATGTAATATGCATTTTACATGTTTGCACATGTAGGGAAAATGGAAAACCAGAAGATGATGGTAAAAGTGAGAACATGGCATGGTATCACATACGCGCTAAGTAAACAACATAAGATTCTGTCCACAACGTGGAGAACAGCATGGACACCGAGCATGCCTGTGATCCCAGCAGCAGGAGGTCAAGACAGGAGGATCATAAGTTTGAGACCAGCTTCAGCAATTTAGCAAGACCCTCAGCAACTTAGGGAGAGAGGCCCTGCTTCAAAATAAAAAGAGCTGGGGTGTAGCTCAGAGGTACAATGTCCCTGGGTTCAATCCCTAGCACCAACCAACCAACCAACAAAAAACACGTGAAGAGAGTCCGTGACCCATCTGAGAAGCACATTTGCCCAGCTGTGCTCACGACCCACAGAGCCGGGCCCGTGCTGGAGGGTCAGTGGCTCCCAGGCACCTGCCCCGCACCTGGGTCCCGCTGGATCAAGATCTCCAAATCCTAGAGGGGCCTGAGAAGGGGCTGCTGCACTGAGTCCCCTGAGCCACACGGCCTGAATGCTGGCAGCCCCGGGGTCAGGGGTAAGGTCACAGAGGCCACCACTGCGTGGCTTCTGAGGCTGAGACAAGGGTGAAGGTCCCCAAAGCTGCCTGCGGACACACCACAACCTCAGTGGTGTTTTCCCTCCACTTTTCCCATCTTTTCCCCTCAATTCCTTTCCCTGTTTCCTCTTTGAGTACCTAAGTCCTCGGACGGACCTACCAGAGCAGCCAAGAGGGCATCCTGGAAGGGCCGGGCTGGGGGGCAGGCGCAGCCTGGACGCAGAGCTCCACCCTGGGCCAGCCTCAGCAGCCGAAGCCGCCAGCAGGTGACTTAGGCTCAGTTTCAGTCCCCATCTGTGCGGGGACCACGAGCAGCCCCCACCCGCCCTCCAGGGCTGAACCAGGCTGAGTGTGCACGTCGCTGGGCCCAGCCCCGTGCCGGTCACAGTGGCGCCCTGCAGCCGCACTGGCGTACCGTGCTCCTCTGCAGAGGCAGGAGCTTGCTGAGGTCCTCCTTCTTCTTCATCATCTGGGCCTGCTCTCTCCACTCCTGCAGGACGCGCTTGTCTCTGGAGAAAACACAATGGCATGAGCTACGAGGAGCTTCTAGGTAAGCTTGCAAAGATTGCTATCTGTCTTCCTGTCTGCTTGTCCCGGGAGGGGACGTGCTGGGCAGGGCATGCTCTCCTCCTGCTAGGGTTCTCCCGTACGGTTTGGGCAGAGGTGGGAACAGCAGGCCCCAGCCTGAGCCCTCTGTGTGCCCCGGTGCTGCCATCTGCACTCGGGGTGAAGGCGCTGGTCTCTGGGGAGGACGGGGCTGGGCACACAGCTGCCACACCACAGGCCTGCAGGCTTTGCATGCAGAAGTCCCAAAGACTGCTGCTCACGAGTTCACTTCTTGCTAGATACTTGCCTTTCTCTTTAAAATCCGAGCACCTTCAGGCTTCCCCAGGCGGAGTTCCTAACCCCTCAGGGCAAGACCAGGCCCACTCACGCGTCCTGCCCCGTGGCTGTGAGCACCCCATAGCCAGGCCCACAGGGCGGCCGTGCTGGGCAGTGGCCCTGTACACTGCACAGGTTCTAAGCTGTGCTCCTCGGTCAGGATGGGACAAGGCTGCTGAGAGTCCTGCTCGAGCCCCGGCCTCCGCCACCCCGAAGCCACCTCTGCAGCCCCAGGCCTCACCTGCCTGTGGACCCGACTCCCAGACCTGCGGCTGATTCCTGCGCGTGGCGACCTGCCGGCCCCCAGACTGGCCTCCCCTCCTCAGCACCATCCTACGTGCACCCTGGCCTCTACCCACCGCCCGCCACCTCTGCGTTCTCCCGCCGTGGACACATGGCTCTGGCCTCCACGCTCCACCTCCTGCGTCTGCAGACTTCGGGCCGCACCTTCCCCAGCTCCACCTCCACAGCACAGAGCACAGGCCCGGTGTTTCTCAGCACCCGTCCCCTGGACCTCAGCCCAGCACACCAGCACCTCCTCGTCCTCTCCTTGGCTCCTGATGAGGGACTCCAGGCCGCATCTGCCCCCTCTCAGTCACACGGGGCAGGAGGGACTGGCTTGCCCCTCAGGAAGCAAGGGAGTGAAGTTCCTGACTGGGTGATGTGAGGGGGCCAGCCTCAGAGCTGCTCGGAAAGGAGGCCTCTGGAGCTGCCCTCTGCTGGAGTCCCAGAGGGGCTCTGTGTGCGCCACCTCCCCCACACCCAGCCTAGATGTGCGGTCGTGCCCAGAGCACAGGGACTGAGAGGAGCATTTCAGCAGATCTAACTTAAAGTGCAGGCAGCTTTTTTTCTTTGTTTTGTTTTGCTTTTTTTGTTTTTGTTTTTTGGAGGTACTGAGGATTGAACCCAGGGGCATTCTACCTCTGAGCTACGCCCCCAGTCCTATTTTTTATTCCTTATTTTGAAACAGAGTCTCACTAAGTTGCAGAGAGCCTCACTAAGTAACTGAGGCTGGCCTTGAACCCAGATCCTCTGGTCTCAGCCTCCTAAGTACTGGGATTATAAGCATGTGCCACCACAATCAGGGTACACTTTCAAAACAGTATGTGACCTGTTACTGAAAGAGACAAGCAGCTTTGAACTCACGCCAGCCTTGTGAGCAGGCGGTACCCACCAGGGGGCTCCTCCAGGAGGTGGGAGGGGGCGCCCACAGCACAGCACAGGCACTGGCGCAGCATCAGGTGACCCCCAGGCCTGGGGCACCGGAAGAGCCAGGACAGACACTGGAGTCAGCAGCCTGAAGGACTGGCCCTAGGAAGGTCACTCGGGCCGGGCAGTGCCGTCTGCCCTGGGTCTCTTCATCTTCCCAGGCACTTGCAGAGCCCCCACTGGCTGGACCCAACCGTGAGGTGGGGGCAGGGGGTGCTGTGGACACAGCCTCCTGGGGCCTGCAGCAGGGTGTGACTCGGTGGTCAGCAGAGCTGGAGGGCAGAGCAGACCGGATACTTGAGGGCAGGGCCTGTGCAGCCTCCCACAGACCTGGGAGCAGGAACGCACTGGTGTGGCCAGCAACACCAGAGCGGACGGGCCTATGAGCATTGAACTTCTAAAGAGCAATCCCTTAGGAAAGGGCGAGGGTCAAGTGATTGACAGGTGAGGAGGGAGGGAGTAGGAAGAACAAGACATTAGGGAAGACGCAGGAAGGCAGCATGGAGCCCTGCTCGAGGCTCCCCACCATGACCACACACACCGGAGCCTGCACAGGCCCCGTGAAGAGGCGGCCCTGGGGGGCGGAGGTCAGAACCACGCGCTCCAGAAAGCCACAGACCGCAGGCTAGCGCAGGGCGGCCTGGCGCCAGACGGGGGAACGGATGCTGGCCCTGGTCCAGGCAGCGGGGAAGCGAGCCAAAGACCTCCTGGGAGGCCTGGCAGTGCGATCCGGCTCCAGCCTCAGCGCTGCACCGTCACCAGCGTGGAGGCCCAGGCCGCCGTGCAGACGCACCTTCTCCGCTGCTCCATCAGCGCCTGCTTCTCCCGGAGCTCCCTGAGCGCCGCTGTGCGACTCTCTTCAAGTTTTTTTGCTCGAATCATTGTTTGGTACGGTGATGAGAGGTCAGGTAAGATGTTC
The DNA here is from genome assembly GCA_004027655.1 of Graphiurus murinus. Taxonomy (NCBI): domain Eukaryota; kingdom Metazoa; phylum Chordata; class Mammalia; order Rodentia; family Gliridae; genus Graphiurus; species Graphiurus murinus. Next base: position 22,823 of record PVLC010013133.1, on the reverse strand, counting down.
TTGAAGGAGGAAGCCTTCTTTCTACAATTGCAAAAGGTTTTTAGATGAATGTTTAACAACACCCTGCAATAATCAGCCATATCTATGTGATACACAATGCTACAGAACACTTTTTTTTCTTTCTTTTTTGGTACTGGGGATTGAACCTAGAGGCATTCTACCTTCAACCTAGGCCCCCAGTCCAATTTTATTTCTTTATTTGGAAACAGGGTCTCCCTGAGTTTCTGAGAGCCTCCCTGTGTTGCTAAGGCTGGCTTTGAACCTACGATCCTACTGTCTCAGCCTCCCAAGTACTGGGATTACAAGCATGAGCCACCATGCCTGGCCTAAAACAAACATTTAAGAGTTGGGTGTGGTGGCGCAGACCTGCAATCCCAGTGGAGAGGCTGAGACAGGAAGATCACAGGTTTGAAGCCAGCCTCAGCAACTTAGCACAACCTTGTTTCAAAATAAAAAATAAAAAGGCTGGGGGGGGGGGAGGGGTCTGGCCTTGGTGGTGCATAAAAGAAGGAGGAGGAGGAAAAAGAGGAGGAGGAGGACAACGACAATGACAAAAATGTGAAAACAAATGTATTACGACAGGACACTATCCCACCTGACCACCACTGAATGCCAGCCACTGACACAGAAGTCCTTGGGAAAAGACATCCTTACGTCCTTCCTAGGAAGCAGCCGCAGCACAGCTGCAGCAGGAGGATCTAACACGTGCACAGGTACAGGTGGGCCTCCTCCACCTCCCAGCCACCCACACGGACCTCCTCAGGCTGGGGTCTGGTACCTAACTCTGACGTATTGATAAGATTGTAAAGTACTATTCAAGCCGGGCGTGGTGGTACACGCTTGGAATCCCAGCATTTGGGAGGCTGAGTCCGGAGGATCCGGGTTCGTGGCCAGCCTCAGCTACCTAGTGAGGCACTCCGCAACTTAGTGAGACTCGGTTTCAAAATAAAGAATAAAAAATAGGGCTGTGGGTATAGCTCGGAGGTAGAACGCCCCTGAGTTCAATTCCCGGTACCGCAAAAAAAAAAAAAAAAGTACTATTCATAAACTGGCCATCGTTTACTGGAATGGTCGCCATTATTATTCATAACAGTAAGCGGAGGGGGAGGAAAGCGTGGAATATTCCTGCTCTTTCAGTGCGTGACTCCGTGCAGCGAGCACACTCCCATAGGTCGGGGCCCCGAGGTCACGCTGTGGCTGTGGGCTGCCAGTCCTCTGAGTTGAAATCTGACAGTAGTGCTCAAGGCTCTTTTATTTATTTATTTATTTTTAATGTTCCAGCCTACAGGACATCTGAAAGATGAGTGCCGTAATGGCCGGCCGCCTTCCACGCAGGTCTCCGCCTCCCCACCTGCCTTCACACCACCCCCAGACGCCGTGGGCACGCTCCAACAGCCCCCCATGGAGTTTTCCACCACAGTGAGCTGTGTGTCAGCTCCTGCTGCCCCAGGGTTAGCCCCGCAAGGCCACAGAGTGCTGTCACCTCTAAGACTGTGCTTGCAAGGGCTGAATGTGACGGCATGCCCCGGACAGCGTGTGACCTGGAGTCCTCAAGCGTTATCGTGCCACATTCCCTCTGTTTCTGCATGTAGCCATATGTGAACACACACGTGCACACGTGTGCACACCAGACCACATGCATACCCCATATGTGTGCACGCACATCACACCACCCCTGTGCTGAGTCTCTCCCACACACCCTCCTCTGCAGAGTCCATTCTCTGGGGACCCCTGTCTACTTGAGTCCTACACGCAGGGGGTATTCACCACCTAACAGAAGACAGCAATGGGGAGGCGCGCTTTAAAACAAGGCCCTTGCATTTAAAGAGTAATTTCAAAATAAGTTTACACCTCTGTGAAGACGAAGACCAAGACAAGCCTAAGTTCTGCGTTTACCTGAGCGTGTGCCTTGGCTTCGGGCGCTCCTTCCCCTTGTTGCTCAGCGCCGCCCTGAGATTCGGAGGCAGCTGGATGGGCAAGAGCTTGTGCGCCAGGTCCTCCGCTTTCTCGTTCTCCACGATCTCCTGCCTCAGCTTCCAGAAGCGCTTGATCTCCGCCTCGCTGGCCCACTGCTCCTCGGAGTAGCTGGGATTGCAGAGCTCCCTCAGGTCGAGCCCTTCCACCGGGGGGAAGAAGTCCTTCTTGTCCCTCGCTGGGGCCGCCTTCAGGTCCTGGGCATTCGTGCTTTCTTCGTTAGTCACGCAGTCCTGGGAGGCATCCAGCCCCGGGTCCGCAAGATCACTCCGGTCCATCTTCTTAACTGATGAGTTGGCTGGCAGAATGAAATGTCATTTTTAGCAGCCTGCTGTTGACACCACCGTCCGAGACCAGCGTGACAGGCCTGGTGTTACACTGCTCGGTGGTGGAAGTGCAGCCACCGATGGGCCTGGGGTTCCTCCCTAGCATCTTAAGGGGTCAGCTACTGCCCTTGACTCCCACTCCTGGATTGCTTCTGGAACCCAAGCTAAGTTTTTTATTTTACAAACGTGATCAATGTTTTACAACCATGCACCATTTGCCATGGGTCAGGGACAAAGACTGCTTCAGCACATGCCTGGTCACCTTGGACCGGGCTTTCTCCATCCGGCCTGTGGACTCCACACTCCATCAGGAAAACACAGGGCTCCCTTTCCTTCTCCTCCCTCGGGCCATTTCTGTCTCTGCCATTTCAGAGCTTCTCTCTCCTCCCCCGCTGGCTAGACTCCCCCCCCTCAGGGCTCCACAGGCCAGAGTGACTCAGAAGAAGCTGCTCAGGGAGGTTCTGCAAAGCTCATCTTAATGTTGGGGGGGGGGACCCAGAACACTAAAACTGTCTCCAGAAGTTCCTGTTTATGAAGTGTGACGAGCATCCTAGAAAGAACGCCTTCCTTTACTCCAGCAGTAAGCCCTCTTCCCAGGAAAGCTTCTCCTGACCGAGACCCCAGGGGAGCCCGGCAGCCTCTGCTGGATGTTAATTTCTCACCTGAGACTAGAAGCAAGAGGAGCGAGTCTACACTCATCTCCACCAGTGAATCCAGGTGCACAAACCTGCTCACGTCCAGGGCAGAGCCAGCAGCACATCGATTTAAAAACTGACACTTTTTCTCTCTTATTTCTCTCAACAACTCTTCTCCAGAAAGATTAACATAAAGAATTGGTACCACTGGGTCTGAGGAACACTATCTTGAGGACAGCGTTTGGACATGAATTGTGTCTTTGGATAAACACACCTGGAGCTTAGTCCTTGGATTCCTCTTTTATAAGCCCCCCCACCCCCACCTTTTTTTCTTCTTGGGAGTGGGAGAAATCAGTTATTCCCGAAAGACAGTTCACTCTTAGCTCCCTCTGCTATGAAATAAATAAAACTGCTTTTTCTTCTTCCTCAAAGTCTTGTCTGTGATTATTTGATCTCGCCATCAGGACAAGAACTGAGAAAAATTCTGGTATCCTTATTAGCACTTAAAAACCTCTACAAAAGAGCCGGGCATGGTGGCGCACGTTTGTAATCCCAGTACTCGGGAGGCTGAGACCGGAGGATCCAGGTTCATGGCCAGCCTCAGCTACTTAGTGAGGCTCCTCACAACTTAGTAAGACCCTGTTTCAAAATAAAGTATAAAAATAAAATAGGGCTGGGGGTGTAGCCCAGAGGTATTATGCCCCTGGGTTCCATTCCTAGTACCACAAAACAAAAAACCAAACAAATAAAAAAACTTCTACAAAAAAGAAAAGAAAAAGAAAAAGAAAGAAAGAAAGGAAAAAAAAAAAGAGCACAGGGTCAGCTATTGCTTCTTGATCATTTAGGACCATTTCCGAGTATGGCAATCTGGGCCACGCGTTGACCTAGACCTAACTATTTACACATTGTTACAGGGACAACACATATTACAGGGAGAACTCTCGTGGCTAATTGTTCCAAACCCATACATGTTCTTGAGCATAGGAGGCATGACCTAAAGAGTAGTATTTTAGATACTGTGAAATTAATATTTCAGAATATTCACTTTTTTTGGTGGGCATTCATTGCGGTGCCCCTTTATCTCTATTTCACTTTACTTTCTCAGAGTGTAATTCCAAGGCCACTCAAGAGCAGATCGTACGGTGAGCACTGGAGAATACCTGCCAGGTCGATGTGTTGAGGAAATGGAAGAGCTTAGTGAGAACCCACCAAAAGAGCGGTGAGACAAACGCTTGGAAAGCCTCGGTACGCCATCCCTCGTCCCCAGATAGGAAGAGGGGCGCTGCACTGGGCTTATTTTTATAGCTATCTAGTGGAGCTCTTTCTGAAGCCGTTGCTTGCTGTTGGCTTGGAGCAAGTGGTGACTCTTTCATTTGATTTATCCCAATAAACTTTCACCAGCTTGAGTCTAGACAGGGTGCCCCTCCACAGACACAGAGCCAGGACGAAGCGAGGCTGTGCGGGGGCCCGCGCTTGCCCGTGCCTTCAGCAGGGTGGCACTTGGATCTTCGGGACACCATTGAGAGAGACAGTCTTCACCCTGCTTGTGGAAAGCTCTAACTCTGGTCTTTCTGTAGCGGGTCCCACGCACCTTGGAAAGCTGACTCTCTGGGCACGAAGTGCTCCACTGCGCAGATCCGCAGGAAGGTCAGGATGGCCACCACTCCTTTCTGCACAATCAGCTGCGGGGGAAATTCCAGAGGGCAATGTCGCAAATTCAGTGCCTTTAGTGTGGGTATGTTCCCTGCAATAGAGAAGGGAAGCTTCAGCCCTCTGCACGCTCTTCTACAGAGTAGATACAAGGAAGAGATAATAGCAACTGGTTTCATATTTTAAAATGACTCTAGTCTGTATTTGGGGTAAAAGGAGATAATGGATAGCTGAGGTTGGCTGTTTAAAAGCTCTGCAGGGAAGATAGATTCCACATACCAAGATCGGGCTAGTTACAAAAATAAGCAAGTAAACAGAATAAGACAAATGGCAGCAATAGCAACCTTCAGGTACAATTGCTAGAGCAAAGTTGCTATACTGTATTATTTGAAATGCTCATTTGCAACATAAAAACTAAAAGACAAGCAAAGAAAGGGACAATATGACCTGTACTTGGGAAGCAAACAGTTAATAAAAACTGTCTTTGGGCAGGCTGGGATGTTGGGTCTAGCAAAGATTTCGCAATAGCTATTACAAACACATCCAAGGAAACAAAAAGTTTAAATAAGTAGATGAAAATATAAAATGGCTCAACAAATGTGGAATGCCAATATAAAGAGAAATGATAAGAAAGTACCAAATGGCAGGTCTAAAGTTGAAAACTATAATGACAGAAGTGAAAAGTTCACTAGAGGGACTCAACAGCAGACAGGAGACACAAGAAGAAAAAATCGGTGGACTTGACAGTGGGGTAATAAGATGCAACCTGAAGACTAGAGAGAAAAGAGACCTGAGGAACAACCTCATGTTTGAGGCAGAGATGTGATGAGGGTGACCAAGAAGGGGCAGGAGACACACGAGGAAATCAGCGCCAGGATGTCCCAGGGCGGGTGGTGTACAGCGGCTTGGGCGGTCCAGTCCATGGTGGGCGGACTCTAAGGCGGCAGCCGCAGAGGCAAGGCTTGGCGGTGGGATGCTACTCCCACATCAGGTCAGTCAGAGCACCAACCAGGGAGAAGAAGGGAGGAAACGTAACTGAGCACTGGTTGACAGCGTGCCTGCTGGATCTCTAACACCTGTGAAAAAAAATGACATGAAAATTCTGCCCAAGAAGGCAGGAAGAAGGCAGCGAGGAGAAACGTTGCGTCTTCTCTGTGAGAACAGCAGAGCAGCTCACTCCAAGTTCCGCAAGGTAGGTCAAGGTGCACTGCACGAGGTCTCCAGGCTGGTGGCCAGGCGCAGGGAGGGGCTCTGCCTCTAGCACATCATAGCAGCTTTGCCTGTCCCGGAGATAAGGAGACACCGGAAGAATAAGAGCAGCCATGTGCAGGCAGAGCCCGAGGAGGGAAGGCAGCCTCCAGAGTGAGGCACGGGATGGGCTTCATGTTGGAAGGACTCTGCCTGAGGAAGGCCCAGAGAGGGCCGGGCTGGCCAGCGATGCCACAGAGAGGGACACTTGCACAGTCTGGCTGATGTGGAGGCCCAGCAGAGCCAGCCAGAGCCAGCATGGCAGCTAAAGCAGAGGGGTAAATTCCAGAAAGAAGAGCACTGCAGAGCTGGGGCCCTAGAGTTCTGAATTTAAATCCGACATACAGTTCTTTGCTGAGTCCTGAACTTCATACACATGAGACAACCCAAGCACCCAGCCAAAGCTAAAAACACTGAAGAGAGATTTCACCTGCTGCCCACTGCAAGAGATGCTTTGGACTCTCAGTCCTGGGAACTTAACGGCTTTTTTTAAAAAGGATGTAATAGAACCCAGACTCTCTACAGTATGTCTATTACAATGTTGAGGATATAATAAAAAATCACTAGACATGTGAAGGAATAGGAAAATAGGACCCATATTTGAGAGAAATTTGAGATAAAGGGCAAGCCGGGGAGACCAATCCTGAGCTACTCCAGATTAGCAGACAAGAACTTTAAAGCTGCTATTATAATTATGCCCAAGGGTGTGAAGAACAATGTGTTTGTACCAAATAAAAAATACAAACTCTTTACAAAGAAATAGAAACATTTTTAAATATATGAAAATTCCAAGACTAAAGATACAATAGCTTAAAAAATACTACTAGATGGGCTTTGTAGCCAATTGGAGATGACAGGAAAAGACGTGGTATACTCGAGACAGCTATCTACCTTCTTTGAAGAACAGAAATGAAAACTGTAAAGGCCAGGCATGGTGGCGTACACTTGTAATCCCCGTACTTGGGAGGCTGAAACAGGAGGATTGCAGGTTTGAGGCCAGCCTCAGCTACTTAGTGAGGCTTTCTGCAACTTTAGTGAGACCCTGTTTGAAAATAAAGACTAAAAAGTAGGACTGAGGGTATATCTTGGAGCTAGGATGCTTCTGGGTTCAATCCCCAGTACTCCAAAAAAATTATTATGATTTTTTTCCAGTACTGAGGATTGAAGCCAGGGGTACTTAGCTACCAAACTATATCCCCAACCTTTTTTTAAAATTTTGAGACAAGGTCTTGATAAACTGCTCAGGCTCGTCTTGAATTTGTGATCTTCCTGCCTCAGCCTCTGGAACCACTGGGATTACAGGCTGTGCCATCAACTCAGTAACAGAAAGATAATTGGAAAGCCTCTAATTGTGACTTAAGTAGCACACTCCTAAATAGCCCATGGGTCAATACTCCAGAAAGCATCTTAAGCTGAATGATAAAAACACCGTGAGTTGAAATCTGGGAGGCAGCTAAGCACAGTCTAGAAAAAATTGTGGTTGTAAAATTTGAAAAGAAAGGTTTAAAATCAAAACCCAAGCCTCTGACTCAATAAGCTAGAGAAAACAGCAAATCAAATGTAAGAAAACAAAAATGGCAAGGAACAGAAATCAGAGACAAAGCAGACGCATAATACAGAAAATTAGCTTCTTCATTTACAGCAAATGAGTGTCTACAGCTTCATTTACAGCAAATGAGTGGATCCAGATACATGTCCATGTGGATAAATCTCAGAAACATAGTGATGAGCCAAGAAAGCAAAGCACCAAGAGCCAGATTGTATAACTCAATTTATTAAAAGTCTAAGCTAAGCCGGGCATGGTGGTGCATGCTTGTAATCCCAGCATTTGGGAGGCTGAGACCAGAGGATCTGGATTCGAGATCAGCCTCAGCTACCTAGTGAGGACCTCCAAAACTTACTGAGACCTGGTTTCAAAATAAAGAATAAAAAATAGGGCTGGGGGTATAGCTTGAAGGTAGAACGCCCCTGAGTTCAATCCCCAGGACCAAAAAAAAAAAAAAAAAAAAAAGTCCAAGGTAGGCATGGTGGTACACACCTATAATCCAATAATTGGGAGGCTGAGGCAGGAGGATTACAGGTTTGAGGACAGTTTCAGCAAGTAGTGAGACTCTCAGTAACCTAGCAAGACCCTGTTTCAAAATAAAAATATAAAATTGGGCTGGGGTGTAGTTTGGCGGTAGAATGCCCCTGGGTTCAATCCCTGGTGCAAAAAAAAGAAGTGCATGCCTATAATCCCAGTACTTGGGAGGCTGAGTTAGGAGGATCAATAGTTTCGAGGCCAGCCTCAGCAACTTAGCAAAACCCTCAGCAACTTAGGAAGATTCTGTTTCAAAATAAAAAGGTCTGGAGGTGTAGTTCAGAGGTAGAATGCTCCTGGGTTCAATCCCTAGTAAGTAAAGAAATACATAAATAAATAAATAAATAAATAAATAAATAAATAAATAAATAACTGGAAGAGCTGGAGGTGGAGCTCAGTGGTAGAATGTTCCTGGGTTCAAGCTCCAGTACCACAAAAGAAAAACAAAACAACCCAGTCCAGACGGAGGGCGGTGGACATGGTGGTCAGGGACACAGGAGTGGCCTGGCTCCAGAGGCAAGCAGAGCGACAGACAGGATGGGGCGCACCCAGCCGTGAAGACCCGCAGGGACGCACTTCCCTGGGGTGGGGGCTGAGCTGCCAGCGGGGCAGACACTCTCCCAGGTCCTGCCTTCGAGTGTAGAATTCGGCTCACAGTGCAACCCTGGGATAGAAAGGAAGGGCTTTCAAACCTCTCCTAGCCTCCCCTCCTGTGTGCGCCTGGTATTTCTGCTACATGTGACTTCAAAAGACAGCACTTTAAAAACCATCTTTGATTTGGTCGTTTTTAACACTTACCCAGCTCCACAGGTAACATTTTGATCGGATTTCTTTCTAAAAGCAAAGTTTTCAAATGCCTTTAAAGCAAAACAAACAAAAAAATAATTTACAAAGCATAAAATTCAAGGACCATCCCTAAGATATGCTATCACATCCGTTTTCCTTCTCTTTGGGGGGGCAGCTGCAATACAGATAGACTACGTACACTCACACGCGCACACCATTAGCAAGCACGCTCCTAAGTCCCAGGCCCCAGTGGGGCTCTCCCGGCCTCGGCTCTCCCGGCCCCGGTGCTTCTGGCATCTGGGATCAGGCACTTCTTAGTTGCGAGGGCGGCCCCACAGCACTCCCGGCCTTTCCTCACCAGATCCCAGGGGCACCCTCCCCATCAGTGGTGACAACCACTGATGTCCAGACATCACCAACAGCTGCTTGGGGCAAATCCAGCCCCAGCAGAAAGCCCCGCTCTGGGCTTCACACAGTTCGGTCACAGCCTCGCCGTGCCCCAGTGCTTCCTGAGATGCTCCTGGAACAATCCCAGTATTTCACAGTACTCTATGAGAAAAACTTTCCAAAACTGGTTGGGAGACTTTGGCTGTTCAGGGTGTCCCACCTGCTCAGAGATGATCCTCTGCCTCTGAGAAGACTCTAGGTAAGGAAGAACCGCTGGGGCAGACTATCTGGGATGTACTGGACCTTGGACCGCTTCTTCTTCTTCTTTTTCTTTTTCTTTTTTTTTTTTTTTTTTTTTTTTTGCAGTATTGGGGATTGAACTCAGGAGCATTCTACCTCTGAGTTCTACCCCTATTTTTTATTCTTTATTTTGAAACCGGGTCTCACTGAGTTTCAGAGTGCCTCACTAGGTAGCTGAGGCTGGCCATGAACCGGGATCCTCTGGTCTCAGGCTCCCAAATGCTGGGATTACAAGCATGTGTCACCACGCCCAGCTTGGACCTCTTCGTTCAATTAGTACCTACAAAAACCTTATAAAATGTAGCACAAACGACACCACAGATAGGTACACAGGATATACAAAAGGGACCCACTAAAATCTACTTATTGAATGATAATGAAAATCAGGATTTTATATTAAACTCCATTTTGTACCTTTAATCTATTATGTTTATTTTGCCCCTTCAATTCTTTTTCTTTTGTGGTAGTGAGGACTGAACCCAGGGGTGCTCTACCACCGAGTTGCACCCTCCTAGACCTTTATATTTTTTTTATTTCCAAACAGGGCCTCTTTACATTGCCGAGGTTGGCCTGGAGCCTGGGGCCCCGCTGTCCCAGCCTCCTGAGTGTGGAGATGCCCGGCCCACATTCAATTCCTAAGGCTACAGCAGATACAAGTGACCGATTTGTCTCTCTCCTTTACTTCTCAAGGATCTTCAGCTGGAATCTGGTGTAAGGCCACTAACACATTCTGGCTCCTCTGCTGCGCTTTCAGCCCGAGCGCCTGGAGGCCCCTCGCCTGCTGCACGCCAGGCTTCGCCAAGTGGCTGCACAGAGCAACTGTTGATCAGCCAGCAGGGCTGCCGGCCACCCCTCACACCCACACGGCAGCAGAGCTCGGGCGGTGCAGAGGCCAGGGACCCTCAGGCGGAGCGTCCTTGAGTGCCCACCAGTGAGGGGGAGGCCCTGCCACCGCAGAGGCGCACAAGCCCGGCACAACAGCCAGAGCCCAGTGTTCTGTGCATCATGGCATCACCAGAACCACGCAAGGTCCTGGCTCGTAGGAAGCTGGATGGCACCGGCAGCCCCAGATGACCGACGTGGGCCCTGGTGTGGCTGGAGTTTATGTCGATCCAGGTTCCACATTTATAGCCTTCTCTCCCCCAAAAGGCTGCTCAGGGGAGGAGAGTCACATGTACAGGGAGCTAGTCACACTCACATTCCATAAACAAGTCAGCACTTTAGACTCACACATTCCCAAATTTATTGGCTTGCCACTCCCATGTTTTAGAAAAAAAATATTTGTGACTCCCTAGGGTGCTTCTGCTGCCCCTTTATTTTTATTCAACGCCTCCAAGTTGTTACCGAGGCCACTCCTGCACCCCTGAATTGGTTCAGCACCCCCAGGAGAAGTATTCCTGACTTTGGGAATCTATGCTTTAGAGGAACAGCCATCTGAAGCCTCATTCCACCTTGGAGGGTAAAAAACTCCAAGCCCACATCACAGCTGACCGAGCCCCAAAGGTGTGAAATAGATCATTGCACAGATATACAATAAAGACTCCTGGTAAATGTTCCACTTAAATAATTTTGTGATAGGTACCCCCCAAAATGAGTCTGATTAAAGGTTTGACAATTTCTCTTTTGACTTACTTTCTTGGGTTTTCCTTATTATTTGAGGTTTTTAAGGAATCAACAGAATGAAGAAAACGTTCCTTGATGTGCACCAAGATGGATCACTTCAGTGTTGCTACTTAAGCTCACCATTTTGGGTCTAGCTAGTCTCCTATTAATTTTGCTCACATGGGAGAGCCAATAAGGAGGCGTCTGTTCCCTGTCGGGCCAACAGGGGTCTCCGGACCCCGAGGACAGCAGAGGCAACATGTCCTGGCCTTCTCGAAGGCCACACCAAGGAAAGTCCTAGTCCATTTGAGCTGGGTTCTTTATGGAGGCTGGGGGAATGTTTACCAAATATCAAACTGAAAGCAATACTAATATACTAAAATATTCTGGGGTATGCTTTCAAAGATAAATCTGTAAATGTTAATCCCTTGTATTCTATTCGTAATTCAAAGCTTACTCAATGTTTATTTCATTTCAATGATTTTCAGTTGAACATATAAGTTCATATACTGAATGGACCAGTTTGCCTCATGAGGCAAAGGACTGATCTACTTTTTAAAAATCTTTTCTTTCTGCTAGCAAGCTCCCATGTCTAAGACATTGAGAAGGGGAAAGTTTAAGGCTTTTAATAAGCCCGTAATTACTTAAAATTTCTAATTAATATGTTTCAGCTCCTCAGCAAGCTGATCCAATTTTAATTATATAATGAGTTATAAATCACAGGCCAAATTATATCTTAAACAACACAAAGCAGCTGGCTTTGACTGGCAAAATCAGAGAATTCCAAAATTTGAGAACTGTGCTTATTTTAGGAAGAAGTAGATTTACGGGAATAGGCTTTAGTTTATTTTTACTCCTGAGTAGCAATTATTCTCCAGAACTGAGTGCTGAGGCTAAAATAATTTGTGGGCAAAAAGCACTCAGTTATCCCAAACACAGAAGGCGATGACCTTGTGAGTCAGAAAGTCTTCCCAAACACTGGGAACCGCAGGCTCAGACTCACGCGGCGCTGGGGCACGTGGGAGACCAGGTAGGAATAGCGTGGAGATCCAGCTCAGCGCTTGTCCCTGGCTGAGCAGGGCACTGAGGACCTGTCCTCCTCCTCAGGTGCGTCTGTGAGCCACACCCTGCAGACCCCAAGGAGAAAGCTCCTGTTTGCATTTCCACCTGCCCAGAAACCAGCTTGTCATCAAAGGAGCCAGAGGCCACAGGGCAAACGGCTCAGCGTTTCCTCACCATCGCATTCGGCTAAATACTCACTTCTTTAAAACACCTGCACAGTGAATGCAGGCCAAGGGTAGGCTCTTCTACAAGCCTGACTCCTTGCATTGCCGCCTCTGCAACGCGGTCACTGGGGACACAATGGCTCCCATAGGGCTCTCCCTCTCCTGCCCCACAGCCAATCCAAACCCCACAGCTCTGGGGTCCACCCGAGGCTCTGTCTTGGCCAGCCTCAGCCAGGCCGCCACCTCTCACAGGGATGGGCTGCTGCGATGGGCTGCTAGCAGGCCTCCGGCTCCCACCGTCACCCCTACACCTCCTCTCCTCAGAGAGATTCAGGGCCAAGTCCAGTCCCGTCCCTCTCCATTAAAACTTTCCTGTGACCTCCCATTTCTTTCAGAATAAATCGCAGGGTTGAGAGCATGGTGTCTCTGTCAGTCAGATGTCTGTCGCTGGGACAAAGCACCTTCAAGAACAACTTGAAGGTAGGTTTATTTGGCCTCACCGCTTCAGAGGTTTGTCCATGGTGGGCTGGCCACATTGCTTTCGGGCCTCTGGCAAGGCAGAGCATCAAGGTGGGAGGGCGAGGCAGAGGAAAGCTGCTCGGCTCATGACAGCCAGGAAGCAGAGAGAGCGAGAGCACAAGAGAGCGAGGGCACCCAAGACCCCCGGTGACCCACTCTTCCACCACCTGCCAATAGTCCATTCAACTATGATCCATGGATGACATCAGCGCCCTTATCCCCCAATCCCCTCCCCAAAGCACCACTTCTGAACACCTTGTAGCAAGGACCTTCAACACATGAGCCGTTGGGGCCATTCCAGACCCAGATCACGGCAGGCTCCAGGCCCAGGGAATCTCTTTGCCTCTTTCTCATGCTTCCCTGGCTCTGCTTCACCACACTGGCCTCCTGGTGGCTGCCAAGGACACGCCTGCCCCACAGCCCCTGCCTGCACTCTTCCCTCCTCCTGGATGCCCCGGGGTTAGAGGAGGATCTGAAGGGTCAGAAGGCAAGGGCACCACAGCTTCTGAGGGTTAAGAAACACTGGCACAGAAGGAGGTGGCGCAGGGAAAGGGCCCGGGGAGGAGGTGACCCAACGGGTCCCAGGGAGGCGTGGCTCCCAGGGATGAAATCGAATTGTGCTCTACCTGGGAGTGCAAGGAAATCCTTGGGCAGAGTGGCAGGAGTGTGGCAGCATAGCACACGCCATGTGCCAAGTGAGAAGAATTCCTCATTATTTTCCAAGAGCCAACCCGGATTACAAAGGACCCGCAGGACCAAAGCTGGTTTAATTCTTCAGAGGTGTTTGTGACCGTCAGGCAGCTCACTTTACACAGGAGGTGGGACGGGCCGTCGCCCAAGTGGCACGGGCTGCCCAGCAGAGACAGAGGCCATGGCTGTTCTTCCTGATACAAAACAGCGACGTGCATTTGGTACACTCAGCCATTCCGCCCCTGAGGTGGCTCTAAACAACGACTCAGAACTTCTAAGGTAAAACTCACTGCAGAGTAGTAACCACGCTGCAAAAGAACAAGCACGTGTGCATTTTAAAGAGATCGCTTTTCGAAGATCTGGAAACACAAACACGTAACTTACTTGTGAGATCCGACCCCAGAAGGGAGCACCTTGATTCTGTTGTAGCGGAGGTCCAGCCAAGTCAGGTTTGGCAGCAGCTGAAAGAAGTCTTTCGGGATCGCACAGAGGGCATTCCTCTGCAGATGCAGTTGCTTCCACAAAAGAGAGGAGAAAACCGCAGAAGGCTTTGTCAACGGACTAAATATTAAAATGTGATGCATTCAAAAAGCATTTCTAAAGAAACTACTAACAGCAGCGGCCACACGTAGAAAATTTAAAAATTATGATATTTACCCTCAAAGAAGTTAAATAGTCGACAGGAGAATTTGAAAGAAAAAGAGTTGCTTTCAGAGCTGAGAGGGACTTTCTGAACGGTTCATGTGCTTGACCCAAGCACGTGACTTTGTCAAACAGCCTCTGACACCGAACTCAACTCCAAGGTTTTTAAGAATCGTTTTTCTCTCTCCTGGGCCCCACGTTCAGTGCCCTAGCTCTCGGTGGCTCCAGGCAACTGTCTATTCCGTGAGCAATCAGCAGGAACCAAAGGATTCTCCCTAAGTCAATAATTAGGGCACAAAGAGGCACTAAGACATCTGCTGTGGCATTAGTTACAATAAACAGCCACATGAAAAGCGTCTCAGAAACCGTTTCAGGAACTGTCTGCTACATCATCTCGGTGGCATTCTTAACTCACCATCACAGACAAGATAAGGGAAAGCAGAAGATGAAATGCATATACGCTGATTGTAGCCAGGTACAGTGTGTATGCAGTCGTCCCCACTTCTCCACAGGAGATGCCTAGTACTGAATGTATACCAGGTTTTTTTCCTAAATGCACATACCTATGATTAGGTTTTACGTGTAAGTTAGGCACAGCAAGAGATTAACAGAAACAACTAAGAGATTAACTACTAATAAATAAAATAGGACAATTATAACAATAGACTATAATAAGTCAGGAAAATTTGAGTTCTTTCTGGAAGCTGCTCTGTGTATCTAATCTTACAGTCACAGAGTGGCCAGGTGACAGGCGTTTTCGCACACCTTCACTGAGGCTGCGGTCATGCTGTGCGTGTTGAGATTCTTAGACTCACACGTATCGATGCCCGTCCTCACGGAGGAGGCAGAGACTAATGCTCCGAGCACTGACCTTGGAGCCAAACTGCCCGGGTTCAAATCTGGGTCTCAAAACCTGTCGGCTATGTGACCTTGAGCAAGTTTCTGAATCTCCGTGTTCTGGTGCCTCGCCTACAGAAAAGGGACAAGGGGGCACCGCAGAGTGCGTTTCTGCTCAGAGGGCCGCCAGGCGGTTCCTCTCCTATCACAGCTCCACAACTCCCAAAGCCACCTCCGAGCCAAACTTTCAAACCCCAATTATTTACAGCGTCCGAGAAACACAGACAAGGAAAATCTCGCTCTTTATAAATGCACTGAAGAGAAGAATGTATCTATGAAGAGAGCCCCAGGCCCTGCTGCTGGCAGCTGGAACACACTCTGGAAAGCAGCATGGCAGATACAGGCCCGCCGTGTGCACCTCCAGGTATGTGAGGATGCATGTCCCTGTGCCTCTGCATGTGTGCACCTCCATGTGTGCCCCTCCTGCCCTTTTTAGGGGGGGGGCCCTGAGGATGGAACTCAGGGACATTCTATCTCTGAGCTACACCCCCAACCTGATTTTATTTCTTATTTGGAAACAGGAAACAGGGTCTGTAAGTTGCAGAAGGCCTTGATAAATTGCTGAGCCAATTTCAAATCTGTGATCCTCATGTCTCAGCCTCCCAAGTACTGGGATTACAAGTGTTCGCCACCACACCTGGCCTTACCACATTTTTTTGTTTGTTTTTGTTTTCATTTTTGGGGGGCCTGAGAGAGACAACCTACAGGGTGGAGAATGGGCTCTGTCCTCCAGACCGACACACAATTTCCCGGACTGGTGCCCATATCTCAATTTCTCCTTCTTGTGATCAGCATATGAAGCTACCATTGACCCTTTTTCTGTCTCATTCTGAAATCTCTTCTAAAGAGAAAGAAGCCCACACGTGAAAGTCCAGGGCTGAGTTTCCCACTTATGTCTGTACAGCTTCTGTGCTCGAATGCCCTGAGGAACAGCGCCCTTACCTGAAGGCTGGGGATTTTAAAGATGTCTCCCAAATGGCGCAGACCACTTTGACTCAAGTCTAAAACCGGCGCAGAAGAAAAGATGATCTTTTCAATAACCTTATGAACATCTCTGGACGGGGAGGCAGGCAAGCTCTTGGCTTGGTCGGCACCCTCTTTGGGATCATCAGCAGCCCCCGAGGGCGCGGCTGAGGGAGCCCCACCGGCACAACTGCCCTCCATCTGCCACCCTCCGGTGGCCACCGCTCATCCTCCTTGGTGTGGAGTCACCTGGAGACACAGGAAGGGGACACCACTCTGACACCTCCACACAGGCCGGTACAATAGTTACGGCAGCTCTGAAGGACTTAACTTGCTTAAAAAGCCTTCCTAATAAACAGCTCCACAAATTTGACTTTTAAATTTGTGGAACCTGGAAGTACAAGAAGGTTCTGATTAAAATTCTCTGTTCTTAGTTGGGTGTGGTGGTGCATCACTGTGGCCTCAGCTACTTAGGAGGCTGAGGCAGGAAGATTGCCAGTTCCAGGTCAGCGTGGACAACATAGTGAGTCTCTGACTCAAAAGAAAAAAGATGTTTACTTTTTTCCTCCACCCCTCATCCTGTACCATGGAGTTCCAAGATTTAACTTAACTCCTGGAAAAATGCAAAGATGCAAATAGGAATGATATGCTAGAGATTCTCATTAGCACAGGTCACAACATTTTTGGTCGGTAAACTGACTGTAAGCCTTCTATAAAGTGACTGGGGAGGGGAATGCTCCTAAATTTGCACTGTTTATTTCCACTGTAGTTCTGTGTCACTTGCTATGAAGTTCTGCCACTTGTTATCAGCTGGCCCAATCCAGATCTGGCTAGCACCCAGTCAGGCCCTGGGGAAGGCCTGTGAAATTAGAATTTTGGATCTTAGAGATGTTCAGCAATACTTTTGCTCCACACGAAGTTTCAGAACTGCTGCTCACCAGAGCCTCAACTGGCTGGGCACACTTCCGCTTGTGATTTCCAAGCACTGTCCAGCCATGATAACCCAGCTGCAAGGCTATGGGTTTTACATGCATTCGCCTACTGGACAACCCAATGACTGGCACACTGCGTGCTATGCTCCCATTCAGGGAGGAGGAGGGGTTCCAGTTAGTTAAGGAGTTGCTCCTAAGCTGCAGGAGGGGAAAGGGGCAGACCCCAGGCTGGGGGAGTTCACCGAGGCCTCCGGGCCTTTGCACGGTGGTTTTCTCTAAATCTGGGAACTAGGAAAGAAGCTCAGTAGGGAAAACATCAACACAGAAAGTGAACCACGCTGATTAGCGCGGGCAAGGGGGCTGCGGACTAGAGTCCCTGTGTGCCCTGCTTGGGTTTCCCCATCTGGTGGGGCTGGGCAGAGCCCCAGGTTGGTGTCTCTCGTTCCCAGGCTGAGGGGCGCGACCTCTGCGGACCTGCAAGGGCTAGGGCACAGCTCTGCCTCACCGTGCACCTCTAGGACCCCGTGACCCCACCCCATGCCACAGCCAGACAGCCCCGCCCACTTGGTCCCGGCCCCGCCCCTCCCGCCTGGGCCCGCCCCTCCGCGGCCCCGCCCTCCCCTCCCGAGGCCCCGCCCCGCGCCCCCATCCCCCGCCTAAGGCCCCGCCCGCCCCGGCCTGCCCCCGGCCCACCTGAGGCCCCGCCCGCTGGCACGCCGGCAGCCCCGCCGCGGAGAGGTGTGGGCGCCAACAATGGAGGCGGTGCGGCTGCGGTCGCCATGGAGACGCGGGCTGACGGCGGCCGGCCGGTGCCAAGCCGCTAAGGGGAGCGGGCTGTGGTGCGCATGCGCACGCCGCCTCTTCTAGGCACCAGGAGGGCGGGCTGGCGGGCTGGCGGGCGGTCTCCGGCGGGAGGATGGGAATGAATAGAAGGGGGCCACGAGAGCTTTCGGACCCGGCCGCTGTGTGCGAAGGTCAGCGCTGGACACAGCGCGTCCCTGCAGGCGGCGACGGTCTCGCTGGACCTAAAGCCTGCCTGGAGTCCACGTGGCCGCCTCGCCAGCGCTTGGCTTCAGCCGCACAGACAACGCAGTGTCCCGCGAAGGCGGTCCGGGCGGGCCTGGACCTCGAGGGCGCGTGGGACTGCCCAGCACGACGGCCCCGGCGGCCATGGGCAGCGCCCTGCAGATGGCGCAGTGGACTTGGCTTAGGCCGGCCTGGGGCTGCGGTGGCACGTTGTGCGGAAGGCGGAGCCCTGCTGCCGCCAACCCGGGCCAGTGTCAGCAAAATGCTGTTCTCCGCCCGGGGAGGAAGCCTTTAGGGCGGGGGCTCGGCGGGGTTTGGGGGAGGGCACTAATTCAGCAGAGTGGTGTGTCCCAAAGCCACACAGTACCTGAAAGAAAAGGGTCGTTAGAAACAGTTAAAGGGAGTGACTGGTTACCTACCAAGCAGGCAACCCAAAGTGTCAGCCACAAAAGCTGAGGAGTTTTGCAGTTTTAAAAACAAGATGCACCTCCTAAGATCACCCTGTCTGTCTCTGTAAGGGCAGGTGAGGCCTTTTAGACCTGTGCTCCCACTGAAACTAGAAAGGCAAACACGAAATAAAAGACACTATAGCTCACTGGGGGTGAGGAATGGTGGGTCAAGGTCAAAGGTGAGGAATTCCAGAAAGAGGAGCTTGGTTGTTGGGGTCACTTCTCCCAGGAGCATCCCAAGAGGCACTCGAAATCTCAGCTACTGAACAAAGCTCTCAGCAGACCAAAGAACACAGGGATAAGTTGCTGTTCTGAGACCATTTGCAGATCTCAGGAATCCGGAATACACTGAACTGGTCGGGGTGCCTTGTTCTGTCACTCCTTGCTGGAGGAGGGAAGGAACTATCATCCAAGATCGCAGGTGGACTCCAAGGATTTTGTTTTGTTTGTGGTACTGAGGATTGAATCCAAGGGCATTCTACCTTTGAGCTGTGCCCCCAGCCCTATTTTATTTTTTCAATTTGAAATGGGGTCTCACTAAGTTGCAGGGGGCCTTGCTAAGTCGCTGAGGCTGGCTGCAGACCTGATCCTCAGTCTTCCAGGTACTGGGATCACAGGTGTACACCACCTCGCCCAGCTGGCTTGAGGGTTTTTAATTCATAATTTGTCACAGGGCATCATGAACACCTGATCAAATCCAAGGAAAAGAAGAGCTGCCCCCTGAGAGGTCCAGATAGTGAGGTCAGCAAGCATGCACTTTAAGATAATTATGCGGAACGTATTTATGGCTGTAAAGCAGAAATGAAACTGAGACTAGAAAAAATAACTTAAGTGGAATTCTAGAACTGAAAAACAATGGCAGAAAATCCATCGGGTGGATTTATTAGCAAAGGACATAGAAATGAAGGGAGAATTGATGGGATGGAGAGTAGGTCAGAAGAAAATATCCTCAAGAAGCAAGAGACAAAGTCTAGAATATGGAGACAGGGATCCGGTGAAGTCCAACCTGCGTGTGGCCAGATGGCCTCTGATCGCCTAACCGTCGTCTGCACTTCCTCCCCTGCCCCTTTGCATTGTGCTGACATGCCATGCAGTGCGTGGCCAAGAGGCACTTACCAGAGATTGGGAAGGCAGAAGAGAAGCACAGACCATCGCTATCTGGTGACAAGCAATTAGAACGGCAGGTTCCAGGTATCTACAGAGGGGCAACAGGTATAGTGTGATTGCTGTAGACATTCCTGGTTGAAAGGCAGGAAACAGAGGCCCAACGGAGTCACTGAGGTCTAGCCAGGTAAATGTTGAAAGATCAGGCCTTGGAATCCACCTGGCCCCAGACTTCATGGAATCAGATTGCTTTCTTCATCATCATCATCATCATCATCATCATCATCATCATCATCATCACAGATTTGTGGCAGAGGCACAGACATACTGGGCACACTCACACAACGTGGGAAAGGTGTGGGTTCGCCCCAGAGGACAGCAGTACTGGGACCCTAGCCAGGGCCAGGGGAGGTGGATCCCAAGGTCAGCACCCCCCAACAAGGACAAGAGAGCAGGGCAGAAAGTGGAAGGTGTCAGCACAACTCTGCATTTCTTTTTTTTTCTTTTCTGATTTCGGTACTAAGGATTGAGCCAAGGGGCATTCTGTCTCCAAGCTACAACCTCCTGTGTGTCTCAGCTTCTCAAGTACTAGAATTACAGGTGTGTGCCACCATGCCCAGCCTTTCTGACAAACAACTCTGCATTTCTAACAAACGAAACAGCATTGCTCACCATTTGAGCCCATTCCTTTTTGTTGATGATGCGTGCCTCGTGTTTTTATTTGACTTTTTTTTTCTTTTTTTTTTTTTTTTTTTTTTGTGGTACTGGGGATTGAACTCAGGGACTCAGGGGCATTCTACCTCCGAGCTATAACCCCAGCCCTATTTTTTATTCTTTATTTTGAAACCGAGTCTCACTAAGTTACGGAGTGCCTCACTAGGTAGCTGAGGCTGGCCGCGAACCCGGATCCTCCAGTCTCAGCCTCCCGAATGCTGGGATTACAAGCGTGCGCCACCACACCCGGCTTTATTTGACTTTTTAAAAACAAATTTTTGCAGTCAATAATTAATTACGTACAGTAACACGTTCTGCCATTTTCTGTCCTTGCTTTTCATCTAGCTGAAATGCTTTCTCTGGTACTTCTTTTGGCAAGCGTTTTGGGTGATTCCAAGCCCATGAATATACAAAATCTTTATTTTGATAGAATTCTTGAATGATTGTTTAGCTGGTACAGAGTTCCCATTGACAGCTATCTTCTATCAGAATTTTTAAGACATTATTTGCTGGCTGCTGCTGAGAAAGCTGCTGCCAATCTAATTGCCACTTGAGTAAAGGAAATCTGTCTTCTCTTACTGTTCCTTGTTCTGAAATTCCACCACAGTATTTCTGAGTGCTGATTCACATTCACTTACACTGCCTGGCACTTGATGTGTGCCTTTTGAGATCTTTGCTCTCAATTCTGGGGTCTTTCCAACCTTTCTGTCTAAATATCCCTTCACCCTGACTTTGATTCTCTTATTGGTAGAAGCCACTCAGTTTATTCTCCATGTCTCAGAACTCCCCTCCGTAAGTTCATCTCTCCATGTTCTTGGTATAATGTCTTCCATTTCACTAAACATCTCCATTGATGTCCAATCAGAGGTGTTTTATATATTGGTGTGTGTGTGTGTGTGTGTGTGTGTGTGTGTGTGTGTGTGTGTGTTACTAAGGGTTGAACCCAGGGGTATTCTACCTACAAGCCACATCTCCAGCCTTATTTTATTTTGAAACAGGGTCTCACTAAATTGATGAGGGTGTTGCTAAGTTACTGAGGCTGGCCTGGAACCTGGGATCCTCCTGTCTCAGCTTCCCAAGTACTGAGATTACAGGCGTGCACCACCGCACCCAACTATTGAGATTTCAGTGACCTCATTTTGCACGTCTAATTTTGTATATCCCTTTGTTCTTATTTCATTTCCTCCAGTTTTTGCTTAGTAGCCTCTTTTTAATTTTCATGGATGTTTTTCTTTATTCATCATGAGAATCCTAAATATACTTATTTTAAACTCTACCTGAAAATGTCTACACTGCTCCATTATTTTCCTTTCACCTGGACGGGTTTCATCTGCAGATCACTCACTGTTCCCTGTTTTCTCAGCCTTGTGTGTTTTGAAATGGCCTGCAGGCTCACCTGTCTGCACCCTGCCGTGCAGACAGGGGCTCACCCTGCCGTGTGGCATGGTCCTGCAGGTGCCGGTCATGGTGGCTGCACAGGAGCCCTGCCTCGCCGTGCTGCTGGGTGCCGCTGCGAGCTGCCTACCCGGGGTGGAGCCAGCCAGGGACTGGGCTGAGGCCTTCCTTCCCTGCCTGGTCGTCAGGCAGTTGCTGCGGACTGTACTTGTTCCTCACTTTTCTTTCTGAGAGCTGAGAGACTTGTTCGCCGCAGTGTTGAGCAGTTCTCTTGGCGGGTGTGTTATTCATGGGGCACTGTGTCCCATCGATACTCGGGGACAGCGTTCCCAGCCACAGTTGCCTGTTTCTGGGACAGCATCCTGAAGGCCGAAGTCTTGGTCCTCTACTCTTGTTTTATATTTCCGGTTCTCTCTCTTTTTTTTTTTTTTTTTTTGCGGTACTGAGGATTGAACTCAGGGGCATTCTACCTCCGAGCTACACCCCCAGCCCTATTTTTTATTCTTTATTTTGAAACAGGGTCTCACTGGAGTGCCTCACTAGGTAGCTGAGGCTGGCCTCGAACCCGGATCCTCTGGTCTCAGCCTCCCAAATGCTGGGATTACAAGGGTGCACCACCACACCGGGCACTGGTTCTCTTTTGATATATGGAAGTGTTACTGGTTTTTAATTGTGTGTGTGTATGTGTGTGTGGTACTTGGGGTTAAACTGGGGGGCATTCTACCTCCAAGCTATACCCCCAGCCCTAGTTTATTTTTTACTTTGAAACAGGATCTCACTGAGTTGTTGAGGGCTCCACTGAGTTGCTGAGACTGGTCTCGAACCTTTGATCCTCCTGTCTCAGCCTCCCAAGTACTGAGATTACGGGCATGCACCACCACACCCACCTTAGTTTTTTTCTTTTTAAAATTATTTGTTTTAGCCATTGGTGGTCCCTAAGCATAAACTTGCAATGCTATCTTGTAAAATAGTTTTACCTGATTTTAGTTTTTCCTATTTCACACCTTGTTAGGAAACTGCTATGTTATGTTTGATATTTTTTCCAGTCATTAATATTCTACATCAAAAGAAAAGCACCTAGCCGGGCGTGGTGGCGCACGCTTGTAATCCCAGCATTCGGGAGGCTGAGACCGGAGGATCCGGGTTCGCGGCCAGCCTCAGCTACCTAGTGAGGCACTCTGCAACTTAGTGAGACTCGGTTTCAAAATAAAGAATAAAAAATAGGGCTGGGGGTGTAGCTCGGAGGTAAAATGCCCCTGAGTTCAATCCCCAGTACCG
>PVLC010013132.1:0-42539 GCA_004027655.1 Graphiurus murinus | reverse complement strand
TGGGACTTAACTAATGAGTGTCATCACCTGGTGCTGGTGCCTTACCATTACATAACTCTGTAAGTCTGTGGTTCTGTGATTTAGATTACGTAGTCATGAAACAAGAAAGTATTTGAAACTTTTACTATAAAGGGAACATACTCCACGGAGACAGGAGAATCACAAGTTCGAGGCCAGCCTGGACAACTTAGCGAGAACCTGTTTCAAAATAAAATAGCATAAAAAGGGCTAGAGGTGTAGCTCAGTGGTTGAACGTCCCTGAGCCAGCAACACACACACACACACACACACACACACACACACACACACACACACAATACTCCAGAGGCACTACACAAAAGTGGGTAATTTTCTAAAACAACGTAATGCAAAACCAGCTCACACTACTTGTATAGGCTACCCCACATAGACACTGGCTACACAACAAATGTGTCTTCTGGAGGAATAAAATGTCCTTATCTGGAACAGCTCACACTTGGAGGCATGTGATAAGGGGCAAATCCTTTCTGTTAATCAGGTTCCATGACACAAAATAACTGCTTGATAGAAGAAAATCCAAATACAGAGATGAGGCTTGTGGTAAGGGCTGGGAACTACAGGATCTGGGAACTACAGGACCTGGGAACTACAGGACTGTCCTTTCTGTAAGCCCTGTAACTCCTAAAACACAATATCCAAGTCTTTCTCTGACCTCAGGCTGTAAAAAATCTTAAAACAGTTTCCAATTCTACACAATGGATTCATATTTGGAAAGCTAAGTCTTGATCCTAAGAAAGCCCTCTCTGGACCCAGAATTTTGCCACTGGAGAGAAGACATCCCAGTGGCCCTGGAGAGGTCAGTAATCTGCCTGAGGGGTGGTCAGTCGGCCCAAAGCTGGTCTCGTGACTCCTTGGTGGAGGAGAAGAGCCCGAGTGGAATGAGCTGGGAGTCCGCTGACTCAGGACACAGTACTGGGTGGAGAGCCACTGCTGCCAGGCCCTGACCTGGGTCCAGCTGTGAGCAGAGCGACAGGCCTGTCCTGGGGAAGCTAGCCATCTCGCAATGTCAGCAGACGACTGTATCACATACCTCCGGCACAGAGGCAGTGAGATCGCCAAGGAGCGCATTCTGACTTGGGCTGGTGTTCTGGTCAGTATTCTTGTAGCTATCATCTAAAAGACTGACTGTGCAACTTAGAGGAAATTAGATTTGTTTTCTTATGGCTTCGGGTTCAGTGTCTGTGAGACTGGGCACCGCGGGTCCTGGTGGCAGGAGGCAGAGAGAGGGAGAGCCCATGAGCTGTGCTCCTCACCTCATGGAGGCTGGAAGAAAGAAAGTGAGCAGGGGGAGGAGGAGCCAAGTATAATTGCTAAGGTCGCACCTTCAGGGATCCACCTTCTCTAGCGCACCTACTGGCCTACCCAGGCAAATCCATTCCAATGGATTTATCTACTGCTGGCATTACATCCCTCAAGACTTACTTATAGCAACTCCAAACACCAATTTATGAGCCCTTGAAGGGGCCAGTCTATATCTAACCATATAGATGGGCTACAAGAAAGGCCTTTGGGGAAGGATGCTCAGGTGAAAGGAGTGGGTGATGAGTGTGGGCATGCTGGGCCGGGGGAGAGCCTCGGAGGAGGAGGCAGTCCCCGGAGTCCCACCGAGGCAGGCAGGCTTGGACGGGGATGGAGAGGCGGGCAGGGCCCCTCCTGGACCTGAGATGCTTCCTAACTTCCTTCCCTCGGACGCTCTGAAGGGGACGGGCCAGGGACCGTGCTGCACCTGAGGACACTCTGCTGCTGGGTGGCAGGGAGAGGTCAGTTCGGAGGCCGTAGATAGTGGGGTGGGGAAGAGGGTGTGGAAGGAAACCGAGTCAGACAGGCATGGGAGGTTTTCACCACAGAACCACAGGACTGGAGAAGGATTCACTCGGGCCGGCCTCCGTCAGTGGTGACACCACGTTTGTGGCGTTAGAAGCTAGGTAAATAAATAAAAAAAAGAAGCTAGGTAAATGACATCACTGTTAGTTGAGTTGGAAAAACAAGGAGAGTGAGTCCAAAGAGGAAGGCAAGGCTTCAGCTGGGTGCGTTTGTGTGTTTTCAGTCTGGGAAGCATGTGGGCCCCCCTCGCCCCCCAGGCCCAGCGAGTGTAGGATGTGCGGGTTTGGAACACAGAGGGGTCTGAACGAGGAACAGACACGGGCTGCTCTGCTCCGCCCAGGACAGCAGCTCCTCACACCCCAGGCCGGGAACTGCGTGCAGAGGGGATGCACGCAGGGGGTGTAGCTGGGGGAGTCCAAGGCCTGGCACCCTGAGCTGGAGAAAGGCAA
This sequence comes from Graphiurus murinus, assembly GCA_004027655.1. Classification (NCBI taxonomy): domain Eukaryota; kingdom Metazoa; phylum Chordata; class Mammalia; order Rodentia; family Gliridae; genus Graphiurus; species Graphiurus murinus. The sequence continues at coordinate 40,227 of PVLC010013132.1, read as the reverse complement.
GTCATCCGCAAGGAACTCACAGACGGGCTGTAAAGGTCTGCCTTGGGTGTACCAATCTCCCAGTCTCACCAAGCACCTCTACAGAAACGTGGTTCACGTCAGTGGCAGGTACTTAGCTGCACAGGCTCTGGCAGCTACATTCAGGAATTCAATCTGTAACTGTCAAGCTCGCTAATAAGGACCACGGATGACACTTCAGCAAGAACTCAAGAGGAAGCCAGAAGTCTGCCCTCCCATATCTGAATATCAAACAAGAAGACGTAAATTAAATGAACAATGCAAATAAATAACCCCTGGGCTGGTCACCAAGAATGAGGGCAGGCGTCAGATTCTCCATCTGAGATCAGTCATATTTGTAGGGGGAGTCCAAAATTATTAAATGTCATATGAGATTACAAATCGAGAGGAAGTGCTTCATTACCAAGCCAACACAGACCCAAGCTCTCTCTAGACGTCTGGAAATAAAAACAGAACATGGGAGCCAAGAGTTACAAGTTACAAGGTCACAGAGCTGATAACTTGCTCTTTCAGCAAATTTAAATGCTACAAAGTCCTTTGACAAGCAGGTCTATTAAATTAAACCACGCAGATCCTGCTGATGTTCCTTAAACATAATCCGGAATGCCCCAGTCAAAAGAAATGCTACCTTGTTTTGTTGGGTATGATATGAAAAGACTCAGGCTTCTGAATTTGAGGAGTCAGTGGAATTTTGACCGGCCTGGAGAGGTCTTCTAAGAGGTTGGGTGGAGAAGCACAGAAACACAACACGGACAATAACAGTGAGCCTCCACCGCAGGCTTTCTCACTGCAAAAGCCCCGAGGCCGGCCAGAACACCCACAGACCTCAGGAGGGCCAGCAGGGTCCAGCCAGACACGCGGCATGTGCGCTGAGGGCCGGCAAGGGCTGGGGAGAGGGAGGCCAGGGCTCCTTTGAACCTCAGTTCCTACTCGTGAGGAGGCAGCTGGAAACAGGGTCTCACTAGGTTGCAGAGGGCCTCACTAAGTAGCTGAGGCTGGCTGCAAATCAGCAATCCTCCTGTCTCAGCCTCCCAAGTACTAGGATTACAAGTGTGCACCACCATGCCTACCATTAGTGGTGACTGGGCCTCCTTCCCTCCCCACAGCTGTGACGCGAGGACGAAGAGCGGCTGCCCACTGAGCGCCAGGCTGGGCGCTGTCACAGCCAGGCCTGGGGCCCCGAAACATCCCATACCAGCCGCTGTCATGATGGCCCAGGGTGGGCGTGGAGTGAGTGCAGGCCCAGGGCTAGGAGAGCAGCAGCAGCCGCTGGTGCCACGCTAGGTGTCACCGGTGTGGGAGGAGGGGAGCCCCGTCAGCACAGATGAGACTCCCAGACCTGGAACATGGTGCTCCCCGGCAAACAGCTCACACTCCCCTCACGAGAGAAACTCCTGGTACCCGGCCAGGACAGAGCGCGGTATGAGAGAGCGCGAGGGTCCCCGACTCAGGGCAGGGCGTCTAGACAGAGCACCCCCAGCTCAGCCTGTCCGCTGAGCCCTCCCCCCATCTGTCCAGGACTCGAGCCTGCTCCCCACCCCGTCCTGCCCCAGCTGTAGAATAAACTGCCGCCCGAGCGGAGCATCAGCTGGTGTCTGAGATTCATCACTGCTGACGGCCAGACTGTGGGGAGAAGGCGCCGGAGGGGCGTCTGAGCCAGGGCATGGGGTGCAGAGTGAGCAGCGGGAAGCCGCCTCCAGGATGCATGCCCCAGAGTCAGTGTGGCAGCAGTCCTGCGTGGTGACCCTGGGCTCTCCTCAGCACCTGCACAGGAAAAGCCATGCTCTGCCCGCACCTTTCCCTCCCAGGGCCCATGGGACCTCCCTCCTTGGAGCCAAGATGCACCCTGTCCTGAGGCAAAGCCATGTCTCTGCCCCTGCAGCTGCAGTGCACAAGACCACACACACATACACACACACACACACACACATCACATGCATCACACACCCCTACCAGGCACACACACATATGCACCACACCCACAACATACACACATACGTATGCCACACATGCAGACATGCACATGCCTGTTAACACACAGTACACACACATGCACATTTGCAGAAACATGTCACACACATGCATCACACACCCACCACACACACATGCACATGCATGCATGGACACATGCACACATCTATAAACACACAGCATGCACATGCACATTTGCACACGCACGCCACACACACACCACACACACACCTACCACTGGTTGTGTTATCAGCTATTGCTTACGGGATCACAAAAGACCACAGCCCCACACTTAGCACAAGTGTGCCCTAACTCATGACCTGAAGCCACAGATGCACAGCCACAGCGCCCGTGGCTGGTAGTTAGGACGCGCGAGCCCAGGCTGGCTGGCGTCCAGGAATCCTGAGCAGGCCTAGGAAGATGCCGCTCCCCTGGTTTCTGTCTGTACAGTGCTTAGGAAAACCAAGTGTGTCACCAGCTTCTGAGGAAGTGAGCTCACTGTGGGACACAGGACACCCTCTGTCCCCGTCGTTGGTGCCCTCGTCAACAATGTTGGCAGAGAGTCCTGGTCTCTGTCCCACAGACAGTGGGAAGGCGCTCTGATGGAGGACCCAGACCCAGCTTCTGGAAGCTCCATCGCCATGACCTCATGCTGGGGAAATCTGTTTAACACACCAGGAACCTAGCGAACTCTGGGGACAATGAGCCCCAGGGTCTCAGGGAACTTGGGGAACAATGCAGCTGATTTCCTGCGCAAAACACATTGTTTTCTCCCTGAAAGTATTTCAAGAATTTTCAGAAGGAAGATATGACAGCCCACAGAATGAAAGACCAGATGGCCACGATCCAGTATTTACTCTCAAAAACTCTAAGTAATAGCATCTTAACTGAGCTTAAGTAGATGGTTTTTGTTTCTTTGGCTAAATCTTTTTTTTTTCCCTATAAAAAAACATGGAGATTCCTTCATGTTTGGAAACCTTTTAATAGAAGACCAAAATTAAATTAAATTATTTTATTATACAGAATATAGGTAAAATGATATAGCTTATTCAAAGATGGATTAATTTTTAACTCAGGTGAAATAATTAATAGAAATTCTACATAAATCCTCTTCAAATGGACAAAAACAGTTCCAAGTCTCTAAATTTGACCAACAAAGAAGGCAAATTAATTCGGTTTGCAGATGGTATTTGTATTGTTATAATGAATTTTTTTCTTCCTAATTTTTACCCTGTTTGTGCATTGTTTTTAACAAAAGGTAAAACAATGTTCTAATCAAAGGTATAAAAATATCCTACCACAATTCAAGCTTGGAGAATTGCCAATACAGTCCACGGAGCAGCTCTTTGCTGAGCTTTTCTTTCTGGAAGCCTGTTAGTTTTAAGGGTGCTGATCACATTTGGTGCCAGGGCCTACTAGATCTATTTAACCCGACATGTCCTGAACTCTGTCACTTCACATTAAAACGAGAACTTTATAAAGTTAAACTCCTACCGTAGCCAACTCAACCCTCCTTCTCGTGGCCCAAATCTACTTTTTTTTTTCTCAGATCCCAAGATATGCTTTTGAGGTTTTCTTCTATTTAGTAAGAATTGGGAAGCAGAGCTCCCAGAGGGAATCCTATCCACCCTGGATTGTGAGACAGTAATGGCTTCATCCTCGCTTAGAGAGTTCCCGGCCCGACCCTCGGTGGGTCTGTTCCGACAGGCAGATCCATGCAGGATCAGCAGAGACGCCTGCAGTTCTTGAGCTAAGTGTTCATTCCCATGTGTGGGACAGTTCCCGCTCCTGGTGAGGGGACTTCTCCCCGCTTCAGGCAGCAGAGCTGGACGAGAGCTGGGCCGGCGTATCCTCCGGATCTGTTCTTGGTACTGTGGTATAGGAAGTGAAAAAATAATAACGTAAAGCCTTAAAGCCCTGGAAACGCAGCAGGTGCCTTTTCCAGGGCAGAGAATGGTTACAGATGGTCCAGGACACACATCCTGTGGAAGAAAGACACTGCGTGCAGCTGAAACCAGAGCGGATGTTTGACTCAGCTTCCCCGCTACTGTGACCCAAACAGCCAACAAGAGCAATCAGAGGAGGGAGGGCTGACCAGCATGCACCGTGTCAGTTCACGGGCCTGGCTCCCAGGACAGCCTGGCGGTAGAGGTGGCGACAGGGCACCTGACAGAGGAGGCCCAACTCCGAGAGTGCAAAGGGAGAGGGCCCGTGGGCGCACGCAGTCCCCAAGGCCACAGCCCTCTGCCACTGCCAACGTCACCTCCCAGTAAACCCATTCACATTAATAATCTCGCCGATGAGGTTAGAACGTTCACGATTCAATCATTTCACTGCTGAACATTTTTGCATTGCCAAGAAATGAATTCCACCCGGGAACGTTCTATGTCCAGATCCTAACCCAGGGGAAAGTCAGGTCAGGGCTCGCAGGCAGGGTGGCACCTCCCAGGGGAGGGTGGACCCGGCTCTGCTGGGGCTTGAGCCCCAGGCACTGGCCAGGCGGGGAGCAGAGGTGAGGACCCAGGGAGAGGGCCCACCAGGGTGCAAATGGAGGCCGAGAGCTCGCCTGGCAGGGCCCAGGAGCTGATGCGGAGGCCAATGCCTGGGGCCAGCCAGACCTGAGTCGGGTGAGGAAGAGCATCACGGGCAGGGAGGTCTGACTCGGGGAGAGCGAGGGGACAGGAAGGGTCAGCAGGCTGCAGTGACCAGCGGCTTCATCCGGCCAGCAAGGTTGTGACTCGACGTCCACCTGAGGTCTGGGGTCTACACCAGAGAGCCGCTCCATCGCAGAACCCGTGACGGTCACGTACATTGCACAGGCAAATGTCACACCTTCGTAGCCACGCTCCAGGGGTGGACAGCCAGGCCAGCTGCGAGGGCCAGCGGATAGTGCTGCAGGGTACAGGGCGTGGGAGGCTCCGGCAGCAAAACCACTGTCAGGAGCTGGTGATCCAGAGGCCAGAGAGACTGGACCGATTTGTCTTTGAGGGGCAGACAGAGGTGACATGCGTGGAATCATGGCAGTGCCCAAGGGTGGATCCCAGAAGGACATGGGTTAGCTTCTCAGAAAAGCTGCTTCCTGGAACCAGGGGTGGCAAAAGGCCGCGTGCAGATGGTCGCAGGTGTCTTTTGGAAATGATGCCCTGGGAGGCACGCTGGTTGCTGCTATGGCTTGGCAGACCTGGTGGCCCTCCAGAATGTATGTCGAAACCTAACACCTACTGTGGTGGCCGGAGGAGGTGAACAGTGGGGAATGTCCTGATCTGTCACTCCCTGCCTCCAGAACTGCAAGAAATAAATGTTCTTTGTAAATTACCTGGTCTCAGGTATTTTGTTATAGCAACACACAAAAAGACTAGGACAAATAAGCAACTATAAGCTTACTCAATAGAGACTTGCCTAAGTTGAATGATTTTATGGTACATAAATTAAGCTTCAATAAAGCTGTCAGAAAGAGAGCTTTTGGTTGCCTCAGTAATTTATTCCTCATTAAATGCTTGTGAGCACAAAAATAAATCGGGGTTTGGAATGCAAACTTGTTCCAATGTAAGAAGACACTTTAAAGGTCAACTGAAGAGTTCCTATCACCTCACTTGACAGCAAAAAGGAAAGATCAGAGTGTTGCCTTCAATTTATTTCTTCTATGAAATCTGAAAGCTGAGTTAACACTAAATCCCTGGATATGATTCAAGACATTTGAAGTATTACCTCTGCCAATTTCAGACGAAGAATAGCATTTTCTGTTTCTAGTTCAACTATCCTTTCTTCTTTGACTTGCAACCAAGGATCCAGAAAGGAAAATTCTCAGCACAGCACCTACTTGTCTGTCCTGAAATAATAGAAATGAACAGAGAGTACACAAAAGAACACACGCCTGAGCCAAGAACCGGAGGGAGCATCAGGATTGAGGAGTCCAGTGCAGGAAGACTAGACCATCCGCCCCGGCGGGTCCCAAGTCTGTGGCCTCCCCACCCGGGCGGCCTCCAGGCAGCAGAGACAGCTCGTAGGGATGCAGGACCCAGGAGCCTCCCTCCCCGTTTAAAAAGTGCTCAGAGAGGCAAGCTGGGAGGGATGGGAGCCCATGGCACCTGCCACCAAAACATCCAGGCTGAAGAAAAGGCGGTGCAGAGGCCCCGGGGGGGAAAAGAGCTCGGCAGGTCAAGGAGAAGGACATTTCTGTGAGGCTGGGAAAGTGGGGAGGAGGGCAAGGTCTGGAGGGAGGCCAGGGCACAGCGGGGGAGGAGGACGAAATGGAAGGGTGCCTTTCACCCACACAGACAGGAGGGCGCTGGAGGTGGTGAGGCTCAGGAGTTTACTAGGTTTTTATAGTAAGTGCTGAGCCAGCCAGGTACTGGGGGCAGTGTGGACAGGAAGCCTCCACTGCCCTGGGACTGTGAGTGCAGGCGAAGACCCTCCTGCTGAGGATCCAGTCCCTGCTGCTGGGGACTCAGTCCCTGCTGCTGGGATCCAGTCCTTCCTTCCGAGGACTCAGTCTCTCCTGCTGGGGATTCAGTCTCTCTTGCTGGGGACTCAGTCCCTTCTGCTGGGGAAGCAATTCCTTCTGCTGGGGAGGCAGTTCCTCCTCCTGGATTCCTGTTCCCCAACCCCGTCGACAGTCAACTCACAAAGAATCTGTGATTATTTTAGGGTGATATTGCTTGTAACTCTAAACTGTGTCTAACTGATGATACAAACCTGATACGCGGACGTTATCTATAGCACCGCTTGCTGTGTTGATTCAATTTTACCCTCTATAAAAATCTCTCGAATATTTCTACTCAATAGTGATGAGTCTGTTACACATCTTTGGTTAAAGGCATTCCCACATACTTTGGTATTTTGATGGTACTGTACATGAATTGCTTTCTTAATTTTACTTCTGGTTTGTTCACTGCTATACTATAGAAATATAACTCATTATTATTGGATCTTGTATCCTTCAATCTTGCAGAATTCATTTATTTTAGTTTTAAACACTTGGCTTTTTTAGTGGATTTTTAAAAAACTTTCTATGCACATTATCATGCCATCCTGAGAGAGAAGGTCTCACTTTTTCTTTTCTGACATAGATGCCTCTCCCGTTTAATTTTCTTGCCTGAAAATGCCAAGTGGCACCTCTAGTACAAGCTGACCGTGAGCCATGTGAAGGGACGTATTTACCTTCTTCCTGATGTTAGGGGGAAGCCTCGGTCTTTCACCATCGGAACACGAGGGACCGCCGTACCTCTGCTGCTCCTCCCCACAGCCCGCGTGGGGCCTGTGGGTGGGACGGTACTTGTGTGGTGTACTGGGGATCGAACACTGCTGCATTCTACCTCTGGGCCAGACCCCCTGCCCTTCTTTTAAATTATTTTTAAGTTTTTGAAACAGGGTCTCCCTACATTGCTGAGGGTCTTGCTAAGTTGCTAAGGTTGGTCTAGAACCCGTGATCCTCCTGTCTCGGCCCCCAAAGTGCACTGCCAGACAGAACTTCCGAACTCCTCCAAATATGGTTGTGAGGTGGGCTGAACCAGGACTGGTCTCATAGTCTCTAAGTTTTTGTCTCCCCAAACTTTCTAGAAACTTTTAAGCATCGAAATATAGTAAAACTGAATACTATAGTTCTAAAATGTAAATGCCCAGTTCTACCAAAAAAGATCTCCATAAGGTCCTGTATAACCGCAGACCCTCAAGAAAGGTACCCACACATCCCCACCACGCTGAGACACCTTGCCGTCATAAAGTCCCGCTTCTTTTTATTTTTACAATACTGACTCAACGTTCCTCCTGTGTATGTGTAACTCCATCCTTTGACCAACTCCACTCCGCTCCCTCCCTGTCCCACTGTTCCCTGCCCAGCCTCCGGTGTAAGCAGTGGAGAAAGGGCAGGAGGAAGGAGGGAGTGAGGCGGGCCCCATGGCCAGTCCCCAGGGCGGAGCTTGGTCCACAGTGAGCTCTCTGCCAGCAGGGACTTCCTCCTTCCTCGTTGTTGAACTTGTGCTCTTAGGATGGAACCGACCCTTCACACCAGCACTTAACACGTCTCTCCAGGAGAACGCACTTATACAACTGACTTCTTACTGGGTGTGCTGAGGAGTTTCAAAGAGGCCGTGATGGGGCGCTGTAACTAAGTCCCACAGGCCACTGGGGAGCGTGGAGGTGCAGAGCACAAGTCAGGACGGCCAGAGTTTCTCGAGAGCGCTGGGCTCTTCACCGTGGAAGAGCACGTCCTTCCGCAGAGATGGAAAGCGCCGCCTGACAGAGGAGCACCGCTCCGCCATGCGTGCGTAAGGAACCAGCCGCAGAGGGGAGCAGCGGGAGAGGAAGGCCGATGTCACACAGAAACTGTGTCGGCATGTTTAAAACAATAGTGGATACACTTAAATACATACAAAGTTTATTAAAAATAGGTTGCAACCGAAATACAGTAGAAATGGAAAAACTACAGCAGTTTGGATTTTCCCATAGTAATGCACATTATGAAAAGCACTTTTACACATATTCACATTTGACTTCACCGTCCAGGGATGCCCGATCCACTCGGTGGGTTTTCCAAACACGCGTGACTATCCCTGCATGCCGCATTGGTAGGCACTCAGGTGGGTCTGTCTCCCAGGTGTGGAAGGGCAGTGATCGTACACCTTCCTTCTCCAGGCGAGTGTGGAACTGCACCTTCAGGCCCCAGCGCTCCTGAGACGCCAGGATGAACTGTTCACAGAGCAGGCATGCAAACCCTTCATCAACTCTCGGGACCATTCCGCTCTCTTACAGAGTGAAAGGCAGAAGCACACTTTCCAGTAAGAACCCTGATAGACATAAAAAATATTTACACCTGCACTCTTGAGAATTTATCATACAACTCTTATTAAAAGTGGTCTCTAGGGCAGCGAATGCCTCTGTTCTATCTGAAAGTGTGCGTATTTTCCCAACATACACATTTGTAAGAGAACAGTATGGTACAGAAAGATCATCTGGACCCCACTAGGGCATTGTCAAATAGGATATGTGCTTGAAATCACAAAGTAATTTACCATTTTAACATTACACAATATAAACAAACTGAGGTCCGTCTCCCCAACATCAGCCCATACCCACAGCTGAAGAAATGACAGTGATAACTCATAATTCACAAATTAAAATTAAATAACTCTATTATACTGTAAAAAACATAGCTTTAACTGCCATATGAATTATTCTTGCAATATTTAAGTTATAGATGGCATAGTAATTAAATTCCTTTCTTTCCCACAGCATATCAATGTAAATTTCCTTTCAAACTTAAATTTTCTGAGCCACACCTGTGCATGTCACCTAAGAATCTCTGATTCTTCTCAGATGTTTTCGATCCTAGTCACATGAACACTTGTTCAGCAAAAGAGATCTTTTATAGACCCCTTGGGAATATCTGAAATATTAGTTAGCTAACATAACTGTCATCTTCAATTTCATCAATGATTTATTAGTCTAACAATAATCTGGTATTTATAAAAATGAAATCTTCTAAGGTTAAATCCTCAACACTTTGAGAATTTTAAAAATCAAATATTTAATCCAATCACAGATTTAGAACTGATCCAGAAAGCTCGCACTTGTCAGGAATACAAAGGCTGTGTACCATCCCACTTCCAGAAGCTGCCGTGGGGCTGTGGCGTGGCACAGGCAGCTGCCTCCGGGCGGGGAGAGGGGGGACCAGGCCCGCACGCGCCCCCTCCTGCAGACAGGCCGCGGAGGTGGGAGTGCACGCGGCGCTCTGGGCAGTGCGGCTTATTCTCAGCCTCAACGCCAAATGAAGTTTTTGAGAAAGAACTTCTCTACTTGTGGAGACGAAACACCCCATACCTCAACTGCCCTTCACTCTGCCCTTCTGAGCCCAAGACTCCAGAAAGAAACAAAAGTTGTCTTCACGTGAGTCAGATCTCTAAGATCAAACTAAGTTCAAATTGTACAAGTGGCAATTTCTTGGTAAAGTAAAATAAAACTTGAAATCAGAACATCTCTACATTGCAACCATTTCAGAATCAGAAATTAGAAGTCACTTAGCAACCAGCCTCCCCTCTGGAGGCTCTGACGGATGAGCAGCCGCAGCGAGCGCGCAGTGTCGGCGCCTCTTCTACTTTGTGTTTAGCTCGTTCTCCAGCTCTGTGAGTTTACGAGATGCTTTCACTTTATTGGACACATCTTGACCTTGTGAAAAGAGGCGCTGGCGCTCTCTGAACGTCAGGTTTTCGGGGGCCCCGGAACCTCCAGGCAAGTCTGTATCTTGGCTGAGCAAAAGAGAAACGCAAAAGATTAGTTGTCAACATACAAACAACCTACCCATAATAAGTGCCTTTACATAATGGGCAATTAATTAAAATTTTCAGTCACAGTGACTCATTCTTTATTGAATGGTGCTGTAATATTTCCTATGATTAAATTTATTGTGGCTGTAGTTAAGCCCATGTAGAAAAATGCACAAAATGTTCTCCTTACTAAAATGATAACCACAGTCACATCCAACTTTCAGAAAAGTAATGAGACCAGTCACAGAAGTTTAACCAAGGAGGTACAGATTTTGTTTTGTTTTGTTTTTTGCAGTATGGGAGATTGAACCTAGGGGCATTCTAGCACTGAGCTACATCCTCAACCCTATTCTTTATTCTTTATTTTGAAACAAGGTCTAAGTTGTAGAGGGCCTCACTAAGTAGTTGAGGCTGGCCAGGAACCTGCAATCTTCCTGTCTCTACCTCCCAAGTACTGAGATTACAAGCGTGTGCCATCACGCCTGGCTTCAAAAGGGGAACTGCTTAAAAATAAATAATATGAATTCTACATGCATCTGAGAGGCACCTAAAAATATGTGTAATTTAACAAGTTATAGAATGATACTGATTAGTTCACTTTCATGTTTTAAGAACGGCTGAGACGACAGCGTTTGTAAGTAAGATCCAGGTGAGGACAGTCTGCAACGTCATGAAGCCTACTGCTATTCCTCACGCACCATCAGGAGCGGCAGAGCAAGACCCATGGCCACTGCCCTCCAATTTTCCACCTGCTCTGGGGGAAGCAAATGGCAACATGGCTACAGCTTCTAGTGTCCTGGCTAGCACGTCCAGTGTGAACCAGAACTCGATCAGAAACACAAGTGTTGAAAAGCCTCTATGTTCACATGACATTGTACCATGGGAAACGTCTGTGCTGATAACCAAATCTTTAGAGATGGCATGAGGAATAAGGGTAAGTCACCAGTCAGACCCAGCCCAGCAGAACTCTAAGTACCTTCTAGAGTGCTTCTCTTTTGCATCCCGAGGAACATCGTGGGTTCCAGTTGCCATCCCAGCAGACCCCGTATAAGAGTGTGAACCTTTCCCCAAAAAAAAAATAAATAAATAAGTAAATGTCTGAATTAAAGTGCTTATCTCCAAAACTTTACTTGTGATAGAGATGCAGTGCTGAGAGAAGAATAAGACACATTTAATCACTGCATAAATAAGCGAAAGGCTCTTCATGTCAGATGAAGACTCAACAACATGACAGTCACATTAGTGGCCTGAGTTACCAATCCTGAGATTCAACAGGTGCTAGGTAACTGACGACCACGCTCAAGTCACATAAATGCATGATCACCGTGAACTAGAAGGCAAATTCACATGAGACTTGCTGAAATGAGATGGGCAAAACTTTTCAGACATACTTCTGACTCTAGAACTTTCTTACAAAATCACTGGTAGCTACCAATGATTAAGAAGTTAAGCACATGACCGAAGCTCATCTTTCAGGAAAACTACTGAAAATTTTTATTTTTTTATTTATTTTTAGGTACTAGGGATTGAACTCAGAGGCATTCTACCTCTGAGCAACAGTCCTAGCCCTATTTTTTATTTTGAAACAGTGTCTCACTAGGTTGATGAGCGTTTCACTACTTGCTGAGGCTGTCCTGGAACCTGCGATCCTCATCTCAGCCTCCCAAGTTCTGGGATTATAAGAGTGCACCACCACGCCCATCTAAAAATTTTTAAAAAATATAAATGGTGGTAATTATTAAAATAAAACAAAACTTTTAAACAAACAAGCTACCAAAAAAGTCCTCAGCCACAGATACAAAATTGCTGACCAAATGGAAACAGGGCTCTGGTCAGCGCGGCCAGAGGGAGCCTGCGGGCATGCAGCCCACGGTCGAGCCCGGCATCACCCAGGCTGGCAACATTCGCCCCAGCCATGTTGGTGGGTTGCTGGAGATCAAAAGAGGACACGCAGATAAAAGCTTTAGCTGGCCGCGCACGGTGGCTGGCGCACACGTGTAATCCCAGTACTTTGGGAGGCTGAGACTGGAGGACCCAGGTTCGCCACCTGCCTCAGTTACTTAGTGAGGCCCTCTGCAACTTAGTGAGACCCTGTTTGAAACTAAATAATAAAAAATAGGGCTGGAGATGTAGCTCAGAAGTAGAATGCCCCTGGGTTCAATTCTCAGTACTGAAAAAAAAAAAGAAAAAAAGCTTTAGTTGTATCCAAGTATATGATAATGTCATTAAAATTGTAATGCATTAAATTAGTACTCATGTATTTCTACTAATTGTGACATTAAAAACAGAAATAAATCCACACTTGAAAAACCTTCTGCTTATAATATTATAGGCTGATGTACTTAATGCTCCAAATATTCTACAAACACCGACAGCATCAAATGTTGGATTGCAGAGGCCAAGAATGATGACCTCGGCTTTACTAAAACTTTCAGACAAGGCACACATGAAAATGGATTTTCTTCCACACGAAAGAGCCGGCTGTGCAGAACTTCTCAAAATATGCAGAGTGGCCTTCGAGGGGACCTCACTTGTCACCCATTGCCTGGAGGGCGTCACCCTCAACAAAGACCAAGAAGACTCAGGAGAGCCAGGTCCCCCACGGCAACCGAGTGGGCCTTACGCACGTTATTTGCACGGTGGGGTTTTTCTAGTTTGAATTTCAAGTTTTCTTCATTTCGCCTATTTTTTATTCTTTTATTTTGAAACCGAGTCTCACTAAGTTGCGGAGTGCCTCACTAGGTAGCTGAGGCTGGCCGCGAACCCAGATCCTCCAGTCTCAGCCTCCCGAATGCTGGGATTACAAGTGTGCGCCACCACGCCCGGCTCATTTCGCCTATTTTTAAAAATACCATGTTCCTGAATCTTTTGAGCTTTGTTGAGAATGATACTGGCTTCTTCCACTGGGAAACAATTTTTCAAAATTCCCAGAACTTTTACACTTTACTAGAATATCAGCAATTTTCAGTTGACTATTATAATCTCCAAAGAGCTCTAGCAAAGCATCCTTGGATTTTTTTTTTTTTTTAGTACATTGCTAAGTTGAAATCTGGTATTTACCGATTCACATTAAATTCTGTCCCTCTCACCACCCAGGGAAGAGGCCAAGCCCCCTGTGCAGAGGCATGCTTGCCCAGTGAGGACACGGGTGCAGCGTGAGGGGAGCTGCGGGGGTGGGGACAGGACCGGAGTGCTGACAGCAGTGCGCTTCACGGAGGGTCTCCAAAGAGGCTGGGCCCTCACACTCGTCAGGTGTGACGTAAAGTGCTGGACACAGGATGGTCAGAAGGGATTCCTAGCCAAGAGTATTAGGCTACCACACCTGAGAGTTGTGATTCTTATAAATTCTCCATGGTTCAGCTTATAAAGTTTACTACAAAAAGACTGACAGCATCTTGCTTCAAAATCCATTGTTATCACATAAGTGTCTTGAAAAAGCACCAAATTCTAGTCATAATATAAATTTTACAAAAAGATTTAATTTTAGCTTAATTTTCAAATTAAATTAAAGCTCGATTCAGGTGAAAAAAAAAAAGACAGAATCCTGGTACACTCATCTGTCATGTAAGAGAGTCAGCTACACTGAGAAGCTTCTGTCAGAACTGTAGTGGCACATGTTGCTTATGCAGAAGCAACAGAATTTGCAAGGTGCTTGCACTCGTTTAAGCAACACTGCTCTATGTGAGGATGGTCGGTGCCAGACCTCCAATTTCATTTACAGTGAGGTTAGTGTGCAATCTGGATCTAATTGAGTTCCATCTGGAACTTAACATCCGGTGCGGTGCAGTCTGCCCACTGAGTCTACACAGGAGGCAGCCCTTGCACCCGGGGCAGGCAGGCAATCGAGAGTTTTAACTACAGCAGCTGCAGGCCTGCTGAGGCTTGGCTGTGGGGGCTGAGAGGTGCTAAGTCTAAAGTTCAGACAGGAACAGCTGCCTGGCTCCTGGTCCACGTGCGGCAGCTGCCTGGGGCCATGACACTGTGCTGGTAACCAGCTCAGCGGATGCCCCACTACCTAGCCAGCTACGCTGCCACCACCACCATGAAGGCCACGAGTCACTGCCCAGGCTGCCAGAAGCAGAGCCCAAAGCTTCACATTAAATAATGGAAACACATATTTTCAGAGACAATGAAATGTGTGAAAAAGCACTCGCTCAACCAAAGGTAAGAATTAATTGAAGAAGTAGAGAATGAAAGCCAACACCAACAGTACTTCAAGTGATCGGGGAGTAACAGAGGACTGATTGCTATTGTTGTCAGCTGATCAACAGCACGTGATTTCTTAAGGAAAGGAAAGAGGAGCTGGATGGCACTCCTCAGCAGAGCGCTAGCAGGGCATCGTAATGGAGGGGGGGATCACCAGGCTGAGAGATCAGGGGACATCCAGATTCCAGAGCAGGGATGATTTCAAGGGAGTGCACCGAGTGGCAGGTGTGCAGAGATCCCAAGGTCTCAATCATCAAGACAAGAGAGGGCTGATTCGCCATCTATCTCTTCCCTCTACCTTTATAGTGGCCGGGATGGCGGAAGCTGGGTTTTTTTGGAGGGGGCGGGGGCTGGCCTGGTCTGTGAGCGGTACTGTTGGCTTTGGCCGAGGGAGGCTGGAATGAGTTGGAGAGGAAGATGCCATCGGAGGCCGGGCGCGGCTGGCGGGGGCGCTGCTGAGAGGCAGGGGCAGCAGGAGGAAGGGCCTCGTGAGACTTGCTCAAGTTGGAGTACTTATCCTGACCTGCTGGGCTGCAGTCCTCCTCCTCCTCCTCCTCATTGTACGCAACAAACTTGGCAGTGAACAGCGAGTCTGGGGAGAGGGCCTGCGTTTTGAGGTAGGAGGCGTTTCGCTGAGGCGGAGGAGGAGGGGCGGTGGGTGCGGGGCATGGGGCTGGGGGCTCGTAGTCCCGTGGAAGCGGGGGTCGGCTCAGCCCGGGCTCCTCGGGCTCCAGCAACCTGCGCGCTGCCTCGTCGTGCTGTCTGCGCCTCTCGGCTTCCAGGCGGCTGTAATACCCTTCTTCCTGTCGCCTCTGCAGGCGGGAATAGAAAGAGCACAAGGGTCAGGGGTCAGGAAGGGACCAGAGGAGCCACTGGCCTTCACGGGGAGGGACAGGTGCACACCGTCAGTCCCCATCAACTGACAACGTGCCCACGGGTCGTGACACTTAGCCATCACAGTCACTGTCACAAGAAAGACAGGCCGACCAACCGGGAAAGAGCCCCTTTCAAGTACCAGGAGAGCCGAAGCCTCCGCACCCTTTCCTGTCCTCTCCTCTTTCAGTCTCTCTCTTCCCCCATCTGTTTCGGTAGGATATTAACTTACCTGTTACTGCCGTGTTTTAATAGGAAACCACCAACTGCAAGAAATATCACTCATTTTCCCAAAGCAACAATCTAACAAATACACTTTCCACAGTTCTTAACTTATATTTCAGATCTTAATAAACTCCCGATGGACAGAAAAGTAGAGAGCCAAGCATTAATAGCAACAGCGACACGATACTGTATTCAAATGTATTGTGACACGTACTGTACATTTTTTCTGACATACATCTGCACAAACTACAGTTGACAGTGTTAAAATTATTTTAACATTAAAAAGGTAACAGCACAGTTTTGTTAAAGATTGACAAGAGTTTCAGAGCACAAGAGAAAAGCAAATACGAAAGGAGATGAAAGGTCGAACAGAACCCCTGCCTTGGCTTGAGCAACGCAATGCTCTGCAGTGAGTTACAGTGAAGCCAAGTTCACCGGAGCAGAGCCTGGGCCTCGCGGGCACTGAGAGCAGTTCTGGTCCCTACTCAGCGCCACCAGGCGTTCTCTCCCTGATCCTCTAGAGCCACACGCACACAGGGGCCACGCCACGTCCCTGCTTCACCCACTAAGGGAGAAACTAAGAATAAATGCCAGCCCCAAACATCGCCCGCCCGGACCCAATTTCTTTCTTCATCTTCTTGCTCTACGTTGTAAAATCCTGAAGGAAAGGCATTTTTACTTCTTGTCTGTACAGTCAGTATTGCCTGGGGCTGGACAATGAAACTAGAATGGCTTCTGTGGCTTTTAAACAGCATTGTTAAGAATCTTGGAATTATGTGAGGGACAGCTGCTTGATAACAGTGTAGGGAGAGACAGACTAAAACGCTTTCAATTATGCCCAGGGCAGATACAATTACATGACAAGGAGACTTCACTCTACCCTGAAAATGAATGCACAGTTTTCTATAATAACACAAACCCATCAATTTTGGACATTCTGTATTAAAAATAGGGTTTCCAGCTTCTCTTTCCAGTGACTACTCAATTATAGAAGCAGTGACTAAAACACAAGTGTAGTCAGCATGATCATGAGTTGCGAGAACACACATTGGAAAAACGAACGCGAGACTTTCTCGACATGGAAAACACCGCCTGCTCCTTCTCTCCACCTGCTTGGCTCTGAGGAGACCAGGTGCCTGCCGAGGCCCAGCGAGGCCAGAACTGGCCTAACTGCAGCCGTGAGCCCCGAGAAAGCACAGGCACCCACCTGGAAAGGCGCCCCTCGCACGGCCGGGGCGGGGCTTCCGCAGAACAGCACACTGCCACCAGTGCCACCACACACTGAGACCAAGCTGATCAAAGTCAGGAAGTCTCATGTCCTGGGAAGACCACCAGTTTGACTCACATCACACAAGTGAAAGACTCGTGGGTAAGCTAAGCCTGAGTCCCTGAAGGCTGCTCGGCCACGACAGCACAACGCCTGACAGGAGGGCAGAGGCCCGCGGCGGGCAGCTGTGCTCACGTGACCCAGCCCGACTCATCTAACGAGCACAAGTACGCCTGTCATCTGACCCTTGGATTGTCCTGCAGCCTATCAAGCAGCACTACAAAGAGCTTCCGAAGTGGCTGGGTGGGGGTGATGTGGGGGGTGGGGAGGGCTAGTAACAGTTGGCTGGGCTACCAAGGGAAGAACTACCGATAAAAACTACGCTTCCTCCCTGGAGGAAGCGGTGAGGCTCCAAGCGTCTGCCTTCATGGAAGGAGGTAACTAACTAAGAGCAGCCTCTCTCCGGCCACGGCGGCCCGAGGGGCACAGCCTCCCGCGCCCAGGCTCTGCTGCAACAGACAGATCCCCAGAAAGTTTGTGGTTTTCAGGAGGTTAAAACCTGCTGTCATTTTAAAACTCAACTAAAGAATCAAGTGAATTACAGAAAAACACATGTAGAAATAAATAACTCAGACTATCAATATTTATCAGATTTTATACTAAAATTCCCGTGTATAATGTTTTTGATAGCCATCTGCTCTCTTTACCATCAACCAGAATTGAGTAATTTTAGTAAGTCATCTGCTTGGAATGGCTAAAGTTAACAGACTGTCTTCCTACCTCGCATCGTTCACTCAATTCAAACAGTAAGGGAACAAACACCATCTTCACAATCAGGCAGGAGCCTGCCCCGTAAGGATCGGAGCCCTGTGCACGCAGACCCTGTGCCCCGAGGCCCACCGCCACGCACACCTAGGAGTTCAGGAGTCTGAGGGAGACAGCTCAGAAGGCAAGGGAGCCTGGAGACAGTCCAGAAGAGAGGTAGGCGGGCCAGGCGGGGCTAGAGGTTTTGGTCCAATCACAGAAGCTGGGGGTCCGGCCCGTTGTTTCTAGCCCCCCTTGCCCCAGCCAATCAATTACGCTCAGGCTAACTTGGAGAATGCTAGCTGCCCTTAGAGGACCAGGACCTTTTCTTCAGCATCTCGCTTTGCTCGCTCCTCCTCCTGACGCCGCCGCTCTTCTTCTTGTCTTGCTCGATCTTCTGCTTCCCGTTTGCGGATCTCTTCCAGCTGTTGCTGACGCCTGCGCTCCTCATCCTGCAACTAACAATAAACTGACTTTAACTTTCATCCAACGAACTCCACCAGTACAAGATACAGAAAGCAGAGACCATGGCACAGAGACACGGACACACACACACACACACATATATATACATACACACACACATACACATCTATACATACACACACACACACACAAGGTTAAGTAGAAAACATCAGGTTAAATCACTGTTGAAAGACTATGAAACAAATATTTTATAGCTCTATGATTCTGAAATAAATTATATGTCAATTCTGTCTTCATAGTCCCAAATTACTCTTCCATTAATCATGGTTCAAAGAAGCGAGTTATCTCATATAGTCATGCACTGAACAAACACAATTCGTCGATGGAATTGTTTAGTCAGCTCCTATCACCTCACAGACTTGCAGGGCAGACCGCCCCCGCTTTATGAACTACATAACACCTTGACCACCTTCAGTGTCAGGAAAGCAGTCCTGCTGGCTGGCAGGGTGTGGGTGGGGCTCACAGGGCAGCACCAGGCTGCCCGCCCCAGACCCGACTTCTGCTGAGAGCTATGCCAAGTGGCCCAAGTCTTTTGGGGAGTGAGGGTTTGATGCTCTTCCTCCTCTGGTCCTTTGCCTTCAAGTCCCCTGAGGTCCCATCCTGGACTTGGAGAATCCCTTCCCAGCTCTGGGATACCTCCAAATTCTGAGTCGTAGAGTCTGGACCTGAGATTTGGAAGGAACTCATTCTGGTTCATTTCTGTCTGCACGTGTCAGGAACTACTACTGTCAATCCCAAATATACCACACTCTGTTTTAGGGGACAATTAGCTAAAAAGTTCTTTTGTTAGTCCAAATTTCATTACCTGATGGCTTTTCTATTTTTTGTCACTTGGGTTCTGCCTTTTTGAAACAAAACAAAAAATGTAATGCTTTTCTTGTAGTTCCTTTATCCTCCTGGTTACACTTCTCTATGCCTTACACGTTGATAGCACATTTTCTAAAAAGGAGCCCTGGAAGCTGGGTGTGGTGGCACAGGCATGTAATCCCAGCACTTGGGAGGCTGAGACAGGAGGATCACAGGTTCAAGGCTGGCCTCAGCAATTTAGGAAGGCCCTCCTCAGCAACTTAGTGAGATCCTGTTTCAAAATAAAACATAAAACAGGGCTGGGAATAGATCAGAGGTAGAATGCCCCTGGGTTTAATCACCCCCTCCCTACCCCAACACACACATACGGAAAAGGAGCCCTTGGAGGAAGTAAACATTTCCTTTTCCATCTTGATATATAGCTATTTCTGTGTTACCACCTGAAACAGTGAACTCTGAAACTCTCAACTCTCCATTTTTTCTTATTCAGTAAAGAACTAGCCTGCAGAAACACTGATGGCTATATTATGACACACCATCCAGAGGAACTTATTCAAACTCTTTAAAATGAAAATGGAACCTGAAGCCTAGATATCTAGTTCGATCTCTAGCCACTGCAGAAGTCCCTTCTATAAAACTCCCAGGAGTGGTGGCACATGCCTGTAATCCCAGTACTTGGGAGGCTAAGATAGGAGGATCACAGATTTGAGGTCAGTCTCAGCAACTTAGTGAGGGCCTTAGCAACTTAGACCTTTTTTCAACATAAAAAAATAAAAGGGGCTGGGGGTGCAGCCAGAGGCAGAATCCCCCTGAGTTCAATCAATCTGTTTTGCAAAGAGGCATTTTCTATAAAGCTTTATTCTAAATTGGGCTGGTGGGTGGTTGGAGGAGTCTTTTCCTTGTGTTCAGTTCTTTAGTTGCTTTTTAAAGTAAGGCAAATTAATTAGTGCTATTATAATTTAGAAAATTCTTTCCATCATTTGGCTAATTCAGGTATTTTCATTTTCAAAAAAAAAATGAATTTTGTTCTTCAAAAATATGTTGCTTCATTCCCTCCAAAGCACTAATGGGGGTGGGGGAGAACCTCTTAATTTACTCAAAATAACAGCTCAAAACAAAACAGTACACTGAGCTGTATCTATGTTCAGTGATAGTGAACACTGAAATGTAAATTACAGGTCTAATTATTCTGTAATCCAGGGACATTCTGAACCTCAGTCAGGAGAGCTCTTTGTTTAGGTGGAGAGAATGAAAAGCTACCCAGATTAAGACAACAGACTAAAGCTGTTCTAACTCTGGGACTCTGCAGTATGTAAGTATAGACCAAGGTTCTGCTATACTGGCAGCCTATACTCCTAAAATGGTATCTTCTGGTTTACGAAACGTGCAGAAGGAGGTCTATGTGTTTATATTTTTCTGCCACAAAGCACATGAACTTGTATGTTTATCATAGAAATCCCTGTATGGCGGACAACTGTGTTGTGGCGCCTTCACGTTTTGGCATTTTCACCGAATATGCAACTCAGCTCGAACTGTCAGAGCCTTTCGGAATCCTTATCCTCCTTTGTAGACCTTTCCTGCTTCTGCTCCCTCCCACTAAAAACGCCCCTCCATTAATGAAGGCTCCAAAATGAAGCAAGTGGCACAGTGGGTGGCAAGGCTCCCTGAGCCCAGGTGCACGCACGCACGTGCACACACACACGCACACGAAGCTCCTCTAGGGCAGCTCCACTCCTGCTCCACCAGGTGAGCTCTGTGCTCGACTCCCCCCAGAAAAGGCCCCCACTGTCCTTCCTGGTGCTCCACTCTGAACACTGCAGTGCCTTCTGACCGATGCCGCCTCTAAAGGTCAGTTTCCTGGCGAGGCTTCCTACACATCTCTGTAAGGCCCCCAATTCACCCCCTTTAGCCCTGGGATGTCGGAGGGTGCTGATGCCTGCCACTTGCGCGGGGCCAGGGAAAACCCAGCTGGGGTTTTCACGTGAGTAGACCAGAAGGGCACCGGAATCGGAAAATCTCCCATCACCGAATCACCCGAGGGAGGAACACTGCTGTGAGCTCTCAAGTTATCCCAGTCATGAACCATTCAAAGCTCAGACAGCCAGGCCCAGTGAATGTCAAGTTGAAAGAGGGTTCCTGCAATGCCACTTTACGGAGAGCAGACACTTGTGCAGCAGAAAGAACACTTAGTGTGGCTCCGGGATTCTGGTAGGGTGCTGACTCACACCGGGTCCCTGTGACAGAGGGAGAGACTCTGACATCCTGGGTTTGGCCCTTTTGCTCGCCCATGACAGGTCTGTTATGAAGAAATGAGAGTAACAGAAGCAATTATTCGCAGCCTAGAGCAATAAAGGCGCAGGTTAAGCATCTGTCAATAGGTGGGAAGGCCGGCTGGCTGCCCTTTAAACCTCACGGAAGCTTCAGTGTGGTCCCCATCGCCCTGCCTCAGCTCCAGGCCCAGGTCTCCTGGAGCCACGTGTGCCCACTGGATGGAAGGGAGAGGCCCTGCAGGCAGTGCTCCACCTCGGCCGGTGGGGGCCTCCCCCGGCAAAACATGTCTGAGGTTTGTACGCCATCTCACTGGCCAGGATCAGGGAGGACTTGGCGACAGCTCTTTACCCCTAGCTAGACAGGAAGGCCACACACCTCCAGGAGCTGGGGGACCTGGTCCCGGGACCACATCTCACTTGCACACGCCAGAATCATTCTGGACAGGCAAATGTCACTGTTCCCACGGAGGGGCATGCTACACAGAAGAGACAAATGCATGTGAGGATGAGTCTCATTTAGGGCATGTGAGAAGACATAAGTGCTCAGCAAACATGCGGAGAGCAGAGAAGGGCAACCAGGAGCCGAAGGAGAAGGGACACGCTACAGAGGCAAGCAGCAGGCAGGTGGCGTCGGAGCGGGCTTGCATGGCGAGAGGGAGCCAGCTGTGGCAATCCCGGGGAGGAGCCGCACAGGTGGGCACGCAGGCACGGGAGCTGGCAGTGGTGGAGGCGTGGTGGGCCCCGCAGGCTGCTGGGAAGACTCCGAGTGTCTGTCTAGGTAGAGGAGACACTCAGCAGGGTTACTGGCCTCCTTCTGGGTCCACTACAGCTACACGTTGAGAAGCTTGGGAAGGGCAGGTGGTCTGATTCTGAGGAGGGAGGCCAGCGGTGCCTGAACTAGAGGTGGCACAGTGTCTCAACTGTACCATCAGGGAGGCACGGGCAGCGCGGCTGCCAAGTAAGGATGAGGGAAGGGGCTCAGTTTGTCGTGTCTGACTCCACATGGAGACAGCGAAAGGCAGGCAGGAGAGAGGGCCGGACTGGAGAGAGAGATAACATGGAAGGCCGTCCCTGGCGTCATCCAGCCCTACAGCCGCGGGTCTGCAAAGAGCAGGCAGCGGAGGAAGGGCAGACCCTGGACGGCCTGGGCAGTGGGCCACCGAGAGGCAGAGGGCACAGCAGGAACCAGCCTTGGCGGCCCTCCACCCTCCAGATCCCAGGCCCAGAACTGCCTCACTCAGCCCCAGAGTCCCCCCAAGTGCTGGGGCATGCTCAGGACCAGCCCTGCTGCCCACAGGGTCACACACTGCCATCACACTCCTCCACAGAGGAGGTGTTCCAGGGCAACCTGCCAATTCTGACATCAGTGTTCGCAGACAATGGCGCTGCTAGTAATACTTACCAGGGGACTGGGCTAAGAAAGGTTCAGAAACACATGGGGGCTAAAACCAGTATCAATGCTCGAAATATTTATCCTTTTAAAGAAAAAAGTGAGAACTGTACTGCTTTTGAAATAAACATCTTAGTGTGACTGTTATTCTTAGGTGTAACTGCTCATCTGTCAGCGATGTCTACACAGCATAAAGAGAGCCGTCTGTGGGCAGGGTCAGCTGCACCCGAGTCGGCTAAACGCCACCACATACCAACAGTGATGCTCACTCCTCAGTGTTCTCCAGTTACGCCTATGGATATCGTCACACAGAGCGGGGAGAAAAGTGTCTATGTGCTTATTATCGTTGGCATAAAGCAAAAAAAAATACAGAGCTCATTAAATGTGCCTTCTGGTCACCAAGGAGGAGACACATCTGTAAGACAGTTTTCTCTTGGTGACACGGCCCCCATGCTGTGTAAGCTGAAAAGTGGGGAACAGGTGAAAAGAGCCACTAAAGTCAACAAGCCTAGATCCAGGGATGTTTTTAAAGTACTGTCTACTGTTGGCTTTGTATCACTAGTAGTTGACCCGGATTAGAGACTGACTTGACATTAATACATCAGTCAGAATGTAACTGTCCAGCGGGTGACACAGAGAGGGCACTCAGGCACGGAGAGCACTAAATGATCAACCCAGAATCTCCCTAAGCTGACAGTAAGCAAATTCAGGACAGAAGGTGACCTCGTGACTGGGGTGGCTCCGAAACTAAAACCCACGTGGTATTACTGAAGTAAACGGAGTGCATGTCAACTGGTCAGGGCTCTCACTCTACTGAAGTAAACAGAGTGCATGTCAACTGGTCAGGGCTCTCACTCTACTGAAGTAAACGGAGTGCATGTCAACTGGTCAGGGCTCTCACTCTACTGAAGTAAACGGAGTGCATGTCAACTGGTCAGGGCTCTCACTCCACCAGCGGACAGGGGCGTCTTAGTTACATCTTAAACTAGCAAGTCTCAACACCCTTCAACTGAGCTTATAACAACTGGATATTTAAATTCTAATTCTACTGTAACAAGAATGAAATAGATTATTCATCCCAAACTATATTTGATTTGCTCATGTACTTTTGACTATGTAAAGAATACACAGAATCAAATTAAGACTAAAACTGAGAAAAGGTCAAAACTAAAAACAAACAGTAACACTTAAAATTAACGGAGAAAAGCAAAGATTAACTAAATCTAATACATTCAAAGGCATGCTTCTAGATAGTCACAGGGCTGGTCTCCTGATCTAGGAGACTCTGGGCAGAACTGATCTACTGAGAACATAAAACAGCCACCACCAAAAGAGAAAAGAAAATTGAGACAGGAAAAAGTACCAAAGGGAAAGAAAACAAGAACATACCAAATCTAGAACAGAGATTGCTGGCATAGCAGTCTGCTGCAGGTAACAGAGAAGGAAAAAAAACAAGAAAGATGAAGTGTGAAAAAAAAGTTAATTTAGACCTGCATTCCGCCATCAGCATACTTTGTGCTATCATGCTTCATCTGTTTTTGGACCACCCGATGAGAAAACTAAAGAACTACAGAATAAATCCTAGCATTCAGAAACAGAAAAATGTCCATATGTTATTAAATATTTAGGTTTCATCATTAAGATACACAGAAACTAAAAAAAAAAAAATTCTCTTAGAGCTCTTATTGGAGACTACAATACTAACTTTATATAATTAAAGAACACAACTAAATTCTCACAAAAAACTTTCCAAATATCATAATCCACACTAAAAGGTTTTGAAAGATTCTGTCTTAGCCATTTGGAAAAATTCTGACAGAACTTCAATACAAAATTTGTCCTCACACACAAAAAAAGAGTACTTAGAGAAACAGGACGGTGCAGTTGCTGAGTCTCGGCTCTCGCCAGGACACAGCTGCAGCCATTAGGAAGGCTGATCCTGGCACCAGCTCATCTTCAGTGTGCCCCAGGGCAGGTGCACTTCTTGTCCTGTCTCGAGTGGGCGACGGGAGGCTCCGCCCCCTGGAGCCACGGGCAGGGCACAGGTGCTGAGAGCTCCGCCCCCAGGGGGGAGGAGACCACTAAAAGGATCCTTAGGGAAAAGTCCCTGGTTACTAATCAAGCAGGTGCTCTTTCAAATGAAATACTTGTTGGGGTAAATATAGTTATCTTTGAGGAAGTTCATGACTGATGGCCTTCTAAAAAATACGAATAAAAGAATGTAATCCTCGAAATTACAAATTATATTTTGGCCTCATTTAAAAAACTTAAGTGTCTAAGGGGGATTCAAGCTGAATTTTGGGTAAAATTATGAATACATTTGGCTGAGATATGTATATACATTAAGAAATTTGTATGTAAGAGACTTTTCAGGAAAATCACAGAGCAAACTGAAAAGGGATCACATTGCAGGTTCTGTGTACTCAAGAATAATTACAAGATTATAAATTTCATCATGAGAAGTATTTTTAAAAAGGGCTGGAATTAGAAACAAAGTTAAAAAAGACAAAAAGAGCATGCTCTTGGCTATCTTTTCTTAGAATACTGCATTGTGTAGATTTAAAGAAAAACCATCACGAAGACACATTAACATGATATAGTCAGGAGCACTCTTCACAAATTAACAGCAAAAGCCCAAATTAATAATGATAAATGCTTCTCTGTTAACTGATGGGGTAACAAAGCATCTTTCACCTAAAAATTAGCATTTAATAGTTAACTGCATTAAACTAACTTAAATTGTACTTTTAAAATTTGTTTTATTTAAAGCAAAAAGAATGGAAAGTCATTTCTATAATATGGAGAAATACGAAACTCCATGCCTTTACACTACGACTGACGTACTGCAATTATTAATAAACGCCTGCTTCATCAGCAGGATCGTCGCTGTGAGTGTTCTCGTTCTGGTAATGATGTCCAGCACTCTAAACCTGACATCCTGATTGGCTTCCTTCGCTCATAATCAGGACCGGGGCCGAGAGCTACCTGCCCCATGTTTCTGTGTGGCTCCGTCAGCATCCACACGGCCAACCGAGTCTCAGCTATTTACCACCTGGCCCTTTGAGAAAAGCATTCCCAACTCCTGATCAAGATTATTAGTGGTCATTAATACTTGTTTTCTCAACTGAAGTGTTAAGGAGACAGATAATTATGAGGCTTCTAATTAAAACAATGAAGCTCTATTTGAATGGTATCTAATTCTTGTCAAAGCACGCATCTCAAAAAATTCCAGCCCCATAACCCTGGCTCATTTCTGCAGGGCATCAGCCAACAGTAATAGCTGCAAACATAAGCCCAGGGCCCTTTTGAATCCTTCCTGAAAATCCGGGCTCAGCTAGCTCTGTAACAAGCACACAGAGTCAAGAGGAGCACAGATACGCACGACCGCAGCACTGCCCCCTTTACCCTGGCTCTCCGCTCGGCCTCGAGGCGCTGCATGATCAGCATGGTGTCCACGTCGTCGTCTTCCTCCTCCTCGTCGTCCTCGTCCTTCTGCTTGGACTCCTGCAGCCTCTTCTGGAACTGCCACTCCAGCATGAGCTTCCGCAGGCGGTCGCTCTCCTCCGCTGTGCGCTCCGTCTTGCTCTGCAGCTCGTGGATCTCCTTGCTCAGCATGTCCATGATGTGCATCTGCTGCTGCTTCTCCAGCTTCTCCCTGGCGTCCCGCTTCCAGGGGTCTGGAGACAGGCTGTCCCCCGAGGAGAGCTCCTCCTTGCTGATCGTGATGTACTGCAAGTCTCTGCGCTCGATGGTGCGGGGCTGCTGCTGGGGCTGCAGCTCCCGAATCACCGTTTCCTGGGGTCTCTGCAGTGTGGAGGGCTTTTCTGGCTTCGCCTGAGGCGGGGCCAGAGGAGGGAAAGGAGCAGGGTTCAGGGGCGGGGTGCGCATCTGCCCTAGCTTCCTCTCCTGCTCCCTGCGCTTCCTCTCCCGCTCCTCCTCCAGACGGGCCTTCTCCTTCTCATACCACCGCTGATGCTCCTCCCTCTTCTTCCGCTCAGCGGCAGCCACCTGAGCAGACTGGGGGCCCGCCTGGCCGGCAGGAGGGGGTGGGAGAGGTAAGTCCATAGGAATCCCATCAAAATCACTGGCATAGTGGGCAGGAGGCGGAGGGGGCGGTGGAGGCAGGTCTGTTCGAATGGGCTGCGAGACAGCCACTGGGGTGGGTAGTACCGCTGCTGGGGTTTTCCAACGGCCAGGGCCGCTTTTGGTCAAAGTAGAAGCAGGTGTGACCGACTTGGAGGAATGATTCAGGTGCTCCTGGCTAGACGTGCTCGAGTCCACCGAGGAGCTCTGGTTTATCCACAGGTCACTATCGGACTTCCGATCCATAACTGCCTCTACCGGATGGTGCTCAAGTTGGTAAGCTTTCTCGTCCCGAAGCTCTTCTTGGGAACGAGTAACACGCTGGGAAAAGGAAAGGAGAATTCGTATACTTCAGCCATTCACTTGACAAACTTATCAAACATTCAGACATTTCACAGTCGCAGAGAAAGGCAACTAGGAAAACTGGTAAACAAGTGTATGCACTAGAGCTTGAGACTGCCCCGCTGGCCGCTGGCCTGCAGAGAACGGACCTACAAAAAGGAAGGAAAAGCGGTACCTTTTCTCTGCACCACTGGAAAAAAAAAAAAAATAAAGCACAGGAACCCCAGGCATGCTCTGGCTGTGCACAAAGGCACCGCAGCACCCCCCGCTGGGCCAGCCTCCTGAGCAGCACTAGAGACAGCACCATGGCCACTGTGTCCTGCCCCCTTAGGCAGGAGCAGCTCCACGCAGGGACCGAGGCACTGGGCCAAACTACGCCACCAGGCTCTCATCCCTCACTTCTGCACCCACCAAGTCTGCCTTAAGAGCCGTAACCAAGGCCTTATGTTAATCAAACGTGGAGAACACAGAACTCCTTTTTGATTGTATCTCCATTCTCTCCTAGTCCCGTTTTCTCCGCAGACCTGCCCACAAAAACCGTGCCAGGACGATGTTGCTGCTCTACAGAAAATATCAACTGTGTTTCACAAATCACGCATCCTTTACCCTGCCAAACTGGCCTGCCTTATTCCTTTGCAGGTTGAGAGAAGCATATGAAACCCCTTTATTTCTAACCTGAATCGCAATACTGGAATGATTACTGTCTGGGTGCATGTGTGGCTTTTCCTCATAGCTTGGCCACTGGTTCTGAGGAGGAGCCATCCGGTCCTGGGATTTGGACGCTGGGAAGGTGAAATACTCTCTGGTGTAGGTCTGAGTGGGGATGGGGTAGGCCTCAGGTCTGGGTGGAGGGGTCTGTTCCTGCAAAATGCAAAGAACAATGCAAAGTGAGCTCTTGCAGCGTACAACAGACTACTTCAATTTCTATACGTGTTTTAAAATTGAAGAAATGAGCACATACATTAAATACTATTAAAATTAAGTGTTTGACCCTATGCTGCAAATAATGAAGAACATTTTATTTTGCCCAGATCTACTAGTTTAAAGCCAGTCTGACAAGTATATTAAAAATCAAAAGATCAAATGCTGTAAATGCAGGGATTATCACCAATGGTAACTTGCTGAGTGAAAATCACAATTTAGGTAATTCAGACACTCCAGGGAAACCTAAGAACTACGGTGTGCTAAGTATCTTCCCGCGAATCGCTCAGACCTCAGTGCAGAGGTTCCCAGTGGAGACAGATGTTATCTTGGCTGTGGTTCCAGAGGCATACGGGCTTTTCCCGCCAGGACTAGGAGGCTGATCTGTGAGAAACAGGAGGGGAAATGTTCCATGTTTAATAAACAAACCAGCGCAACATAAAGCAGTTTCTTCCAAGGCAGTACCCACGCCTCATTTGTCATCACACCGCTAGTGAGGTGTCTAGCATAGAAGCCGGACGCCATCAAGCCCACACCACGCCTCACGCTGTCCAAGGCCAGGGACTGGACAAAGCTTACAAGCCTGGACAGTAAAGGCTTCAGACTTTGCAAATCTTGTGTGTCTGTTGCATATCCCTCTATTATTTCTTTCTTTTTGTTAACAACCCCTTAAAAGCGTAAAACCATTTTAGCTTTGGTTGGTAGTAGTTCGCTAACCTCTATCAGAGACATTAACAATATACTTTTGCCCAGAGCAGCGACTGAATCCCAAGTTTTCCAATTAGGTTTTTATTTCAGTTAGGAAAATATGAGTTATGATATCCTTTATGAAAACTCTATCCCAGTTAGCCAGAGCATATAGGTAACAATATTCATACAACGACTAGCAAAGCCCGTGTGACCTCACTTCTGGGGCCATCTGTCCTTGGGAGGCGAGCGCGTGAGCCTCTTACTTGCCACGTTGGGGCTGGAGCGGTGGTCTGCTCTCTTCTTCATCAGCCTGTCGTCACCAGGCAATCTCTGTGGCTCACTGTACTCTGTCCAAGGCAGCTGAGGACTCTCAGGGGACCCGTTTTGAGCTGAATTACTATAGAGCTCAAAACCTTCACTCTTTGGTCGGGGTTTACCTGAGCCACGACGATCTGAAACTAAAATCAAAGCACACTCAATATCTCTTTTCTTTGCATTGGTTAGAAGATTTTATTTAAACATCTGGTCAGCTTTAAAAGGAAGATGAATGTAAAAATATTTAAATTTCATAAGAACTTCCCTTAGCATAAAAAATAGAGTGATTTTCATATAAGGATAAATTCTTTCTATAAAATCTTTAAAAAGCTTTCAAATGAATATCCTGAGAATATAAAAGAAAAGCACTTTATTTAACTGGAATCTACAGGGAAAATACACCTTCAAAACTTAGTTTCTCATCAAATGGCACCCGTGTTAAGTACTAAAGTAGCCATTTTTAAAGTAACTTAAGAAGAGATCAATCGACCCCCTTGCTTCTTAGAGCGTGCATTAGTGTGCTCATCTCTCGGGGTCGTCTGGTGTGACTGCCACCTCTCCGGCCACTTACAGTCATCTGCTCACTTGCTGACTCTGGCTCATTACGAGCTTCTGACGGCTTCCCTCTTTGGTTTCTAACTCGTAAAGCTGTAAGTGTGTAAACTGCAGGCAGAGTCAAGGCTGGTAACAGGATACACAGTTGGGCGCCGACGCCCTCTTGTTTGCTTCAGTGAACGGAAGTTGCAGACCGTCACTGGCTTGCCTCTGCTCATTCCTAGCAGCTTCAGCCTCTGGACTGCGAGGGAGCTTTCAGAATCCTGACTTATGTAGAAGAGGGCTCTATCAAGATCATGCTTGGCAGGTCAGAGAGCACAGAGTGCAAGTGCCTTAGGACTTAAGAATGGGAGTCTCACTGATTTTTCTATTGTGGTTTCTGAACTAATTCTTTAAAAAGCCCTAAGTTTATGCTGATTTTATTCTGAGATTTTTTTTTGATGTGGCTATAAAAAGTTGCCACAAATAAAATACTTTATTTGAAAAACTGTTTTTAATGTAAAGTGAATTATGGATACCAAGATAAACATTCCTTATTTCAGCACACGCAGGACTAAAACAACTACTCATGTACAAATGTACGTATATGCTTTCAGTAGAGAAGGAAGGCGCCCTCTAGAGACGGCACACCCTGAGCACGCCCATCTGAGCTGAACACTCATGCACGCACTCACTACTGGCTAAGTGGCTCCTTTGCACCTGGCTTGTGGGAACATATCAGCAACCAGCCACCCCAAGGGTGGGGTCCCAGGTTCCTGGGCAGAGAAGGGGGAACCTGGGGTGGGCTCCAAGGTCAGATGGTGGCCACCTGAATCCCGGATTCAGCCGTATCCTTAGCATCTTGCTTTAGTGCTCTCTCCTCGGTTTCCCCATTTTTAGAACTGGGACAATGGTAATAATCCCAGCTCAAGGTCTCGGTGACTGTAAAGGTGGAGACTGTACAAGGCAGGCATTCAGCACAGCAGTGCCAGGGTGTTCTACTTGTCCTTACTTCTCTGCATCATGGGGGACGGCTGGTTGAGGAGGGTGGCCAGGCCGTGATAGATGGCACCTTGCTTTGCTACTTCGAGTGTAACCACGGAGCTCGTTCTTGTCATGAGTTCTGCTGCCCTAGGAGAGAACGTCACGGGTGTGAGAAGGGCGAGGCCGTGCTCACGTCACTGTGGCAGCCTGTTCCCAGAGCTCAGGCCACACCCCGGCCTCTGGTCTTCCCATTTCCTTCCTTTGAAAGTTAACTACAAAAGCATTAAGACACATCTCCTGTTACCGAATTTAAAATACAAGGATGAGCCGGGCGTAGTGGCTCATGCTTGTAATCCCAGCATTTGGGAGACTGAGACTGGAGGATACGGGTTTGCGGCCAGCCTCGGCTACCTAGTGAGGCACTCCACAACTTAGTGAGACCCTGTTTCAATATAAAGAATAAAAAATAGGGCTGGGGGAGCCCGGAGTGGTGGCTCACGCTTGTAATCCCAGCATTTGGGAGGCTGAGACGGGAGGATCCCGGTTCTCGGCCAGCCTCAGCTACCTAGTTAGGCACTCCACAACTTAGTGAGACCCTGTTTCAAAATAAAGAATAAAAAATAGGGCTGGGGGTGTAGCTCAAAGGTAGGATGCCCAAGTTCAATCCCCAGTACTGTAAAAAAAAAAATTAATTAATTAAAAAAAAATACAAGGATGAGCTGAGCTTGGTGACACAGGCCTGTGATCCTAGCTACTTGGGAGGCTGAGGCAAGAGCGTTTGAGGATAGCCTAGGCAACTAAGCAAGATCCTGTTTCAAAATAAAAATAGAAAGGTCTAGGAATGGCTGGGTGTGGTGATGTTATGCTTGTAATCCTGGTACTTGGGAGGCTGAGATTGGAGGATCTGGGTTTGCGGCCAGCCTCAGCTTAGTGAGGCGCTCTCTGCAATTTAGTGAGACCCTGTTTCAAAATAAAGAGTAAAAAATAGGACTAGGGGTGTAGCTCGCAAAAATAAATAAATAAATAAATAAATAAATAAATAAATAAATAAATAGCTCAGTGGTAGAGCACCCCTGGATTCAATCCCCAGTACTGCTCCCCCCCTAAAAAAATTCAAGAAGTGCTGAATATCTTCAGGATAAACTTCAAAGAAACTATTCTAAAATAAATGCCTATTATTTGGTAATGAAATTTCATGTACATTAAGAGTATTACACTTAAAAAAATAAAGAATAAGGGCAGAGCTTTCCTAGTATTATTTGTCATCTCAAAACTGAACGCAAAAGTCGCCTAGACATGCTACATGAGGCTCAGCCTTAGTCGGTCACTGTACCTTTCCTGAGAGAGCCCAACCAGGCTACGTCCATCCACGCTGAGGAGCTGGTCACCGGCAGCCAGTCGTCCATCCTGAGCCCGACCAAAGAGGCACCAGTGTCAGGGGAGAAAAGGAGATGTCAGTGCGCACTGGCTCTTTCCACAAGCACAGCCTAGGGCTGCTCATACAACATACTGAACACTTCCTTCTTTACAAGCACAGCCTAGGGCTGCACATACAACATACTGAACACTTCCTTCTTTACAAGCACAGCCTAGGGCTGCACATACAACATACTGAACACTTCCTTCTTTACAAGCACAGCCTAGGGCTGCACATACAACATACTGAACACTTCCTTCTTTACAAGCACAGCCTAGGGCTGCACATACAACATACTGAACGCTCCTTCTTTAAAAGCAATACTGACCACGTCCGCAGCACCTCCTTTCACAACAGACTTGACGTATATTCCCAGTTTATCTTGACCAGCACCCTACAAAAGCAAAGGTAAGAACATCACACTGAAGCCATGTGAACAGAAATGCATCACATAGGACAGTGGAACAAACAGCCGAGCATGGTAGAGCACCCTGGTAATCCCAGACAGGAGGAAAACTACCTCACGTGTGTAGAGAACTGTGCTAAAATCCCGACTAGAACTCTAAAAACTACATTAATAAAATTATTACTACTTAGTAAAACTGAAGAAGCTAACAGGAAATGTTTTCATTTTATGGTTCCAAACTTAGAAGCAAAACTACTTCTGAGAAGTCAATTAATTACTCATGAATCAGCTGGTGAGAATACCAAACTAGGCTTGGAATCCTGAAGTTAATTTAAGAATGGTCTGAACAGCAACAAGTGAAGTGAATAAAAAACTAGAGCATGTGATATACTACTAATCACTTTAGTAGAGACAGCAATTTACTGCAGCACTTCCACGTGTGATACTCTGACCCCATTCCCTTGCTCAGTCCACATGCAGAGCTTGAGTTTTTAAACAAGGAAAGATCTTGTAGTAAATAGAGACAGGTAGTAAGAGAAAATGATGTAAAGATACTCAACGTGTACTGTGTAACTCTAAGTAAATGTTAAAGCACAAAACCCAATCCATGCTGAATTGTTAAATTACGTAAGAACAATGAAGCTCTGTGAAATAGACTCAGGTTCATAGATAATTACAGAATCATCAACATTCTACCAAGACACCACAGCTGTAGCATAAAAACCAACACTTTGGCTAATTCAAACCATCAAATGAAATCGTATTTGGTATCACTGACAATACTTCACGACTGAGTTTATACATTTTTAGGCCACAACAAATAAAAGTAAATCCATATCCATCTTAATAGTTATGAAGTATTATGTGAAACAAGAATGTGAGAAGGTATAGGAAGGGAAAAATATAATAATTTCAATAAATGACTTAAATAGATTCTTTACAAGACCATGTAAGTATGTAATTTTGACTGAAAACTCTTCACATTTCCCATTAGTGAACAACTTCAGTTTAGAGATTTCATTGTTGACACCTGACTTCCTTTCTCCTATGGAAGGGTGGGGGATCCAGCACAGAGCATAAAGCCATCTAGTACAATAACTCAGTTTGGGGAAGTAGTATATTTTAAGTTTGGGAACTAAGTGATTTTTCTCTCTCTCTCCCTGATGGAGGTTTTGCCAGTGTGTTGTGTGTTCACCACGCAGTCCTCCTCTGTGTGTCTGTGTACACTTTTTTTTTCCCCCAGTACTGGGGTTTGAACCCAGAGGCATTCTACCTCCGGCTATACCCCAGCCCTATTTTTTATTTTTATTTTGAAACAGGGTCTAACTAAGTTGAGGAGAGCCTCACTAGGTAGCTGAGGCTGGCTGCGAACCCGGATCCTCCTTCTCAGCCTCCCAAGTGCTGGGATTACAAGTGTGGGCCACCACGCCCGGCTTGTCTTCACTCCTTCCAGTGCACACTACCACTGCTGATGAGCTGCACGCAGTCTCAGGTTCCCAGCTGTCAGATCAGCACTGCCAATACTTCACCAGAGCCAAAAAAATCACTGGATAGCTAGCAAAACCCAAGCTTTAAAATAAGGAAACAGTACACACTCAGTAAATGGACTTTCTGATTTTTATCAAGTCGCTTTGTAAATAGTACGTATGCCTTTTTCCTGACTTCACCCATGCCAACATGGCTTCCTTGACTCAGGGACCACAAGGAGAAGGACTTCTAAGCTCTGGCTCCCACAGCTGCCTTGTGTTGGCTGCGGATTAACCGAGGTGTTCCACCTTCCGTGTTTATGTCATCTGTGAACACTGTTCAGATGACCGTTTCATTCATGCATCGAGCATCCACCAAGCGCCCACGCTGTCCCGAGCGGCTTGCACTGCTGTGCGGAGCCTGTGTTCTGAGAAGGGCACTGCCTGCAGCTCCCCCCAGCAACTCCAGTGGGAGCACCGGAGGCCCGCTTCTTGTCCTGCACCGCTGCAGGACTGTCTCCTTGAGCTAGTTGCCGAGCCAGAGCTTTTTAAATGTTCTAAAAGCACCGATTATTTCTGTTCCAATTCCTACCTGACCAACAGGAGAGCAAGGCTTGCTGGACATCTGAACACCACTGTTGGTGTGAACAAGCACTTGGCTGTGTTTTCACATGGTATCATCTTTTGGCTAATGTAATACTGATCTTGTAACTTAAACAATAAAAATTATCCTCTTAATAAGATAACCGATCACTGGCACCTCTGATAAAGAAAACTGTTTAGCAACAATGCTAGTAATATAATATTTTAGTAACACTGCTGTAAACATGAAAACACCAAGTGTATGTTTTAATTCAAGCCTCCTTCCCGACCGTTTCTGGTATGCTTCAGTATCGCCATGAATAAACACCAAAACAATCCCAATTGCTTACACAGACAAACTATAATAGAACTTTCATTTTAAAATTGTAAAATGGGTTGACACAGGAGCTGAGCGTGGTCCTGTCCTGCCCCTCCCCTGCACACACACCCTGTTGCCTGTGTGCAGTGGGCTCCCCTGCTCTCGGCCCCTCACCAGGAAGGCTCAGGGCAGCCTGGGGAGCACGATGCGGGGGCTCTGGGCTGCACTCTGACTGCAGCTTCAGCAATCGCAGCCTCAGGGAAACTGCTAGGCTCTGTTTCCCCGGAGCTACTTAGCCTCCTCCATGAGGCTAAGTGTCAGACTCCACATGAACTGCAAGAAGTGTTCAAATAACCCGAAATCCTGTTGTTTTAATTAGGTAATTTATAATGCTATTTGCAATGCGAAATTTCTAAGTTAGAATATTCAAAATAAAACAGATCATGTAATGAGTATTTAATGGCACTGTTACCTATCTTCAAGCAAGCAGGGGTAGAATCATAGGTTTCAGAAACTTTTGTTCTTGAAAAATGAGGAGACTGTCCTTGCGGTGAACCTACTCACCCGCCCAGTACCATCTGACCCAGGACCTGTCCTCAGGCAGCTCAGATGAGCCATCCCAGGCGCACCACCCGCTGCCTGCCAGAGGTGCTGCCCTCTTCTCCGAGGCCCTGGACTCCCCGGCTCACCTGCAAGTACACCCCTCGCCCCGCCCCACTCCACGCTGCCGCACGCTCCTGCCTTCCTTTATGTGTGGGCCGTTTTTTCCATCTTTCTGATGCCACAGTCTGCCCAAATGCTCTCTGTGGCCAGATCCCTGGTCCTCCTGCTACCCCTTGCCCACCCTGCCATCTCTTCTTACTCCTGTTGGCATGGGGTTTGCTCTGCTCTCCTGGAGCGCCCGGTCACTACAGTTGGCAGGTGGTTACTGGCACAGGTGGGCCCTCCCACCAGCTCAGCACAGGCTTCCTGAGTGCCGGGAACTCGGTCCTGCACCCTGCCCACTCACTGCCAGTGACGCTGCCTCAGACAAGTACAGCCTGACTGGCTTGTTGTTTTAAAAACCCAGGATAAGGAGGTCCGTCATTTCACTGAATGAATACTTTGGTAAATGAAGCAAGTGACTCGTTTTCTTCATACAAGAGTTAGCAATATAACTGTATAATTACTAGCTTAGAAAGGTAGAAAGCCTAAGCATTTCAGCCCCCAATCTACTGTTTTAGGAAGGGACACTCAAACCCACTACTGTTAGTAAT
Source organism: Graphiurus murinus (assembly GCA_004027655.1). Taxonomy (NCBI): domain Eukaryota; kingdom Metazoa; phylum Chordata; class Mammalia; order Rodentia; family Gliridae; genus Graphiurus; species Graphiurus murinus. Next base: position 4,334 of record PVLC010013132.1, on the reverse strand, counting down.
GTCACAACGAGAAAGAGACAGTACTTAAGAAGTGACACAGATTATTTTTTACATATAGGAAATTTCTCATTTCTAGGTTACAACTGTTTTAATTCCAAGTAAATTGAATTTATATCTGCTTGTCACACAATAAAGAGGTTTTCATTGGAAGAAATAAGTATTCATGATTATTAGAGACATTAATTCAAAAGACTCACTGGGGTCTTAATTTTGGACATACAAATTGATTCTGATTAAAAGTCAGATGGTACATTATGAAATGCTATTTAAACAAACACTCTTAGAAAAGATAAGAAGAGAGACATGATGTGCAAGTAGAGAATCTGGATGTCGGATATTTTCAGAGGTATCCAAACGCTGGTTGTGCGTGGATCTTCCAAACGCCCAGCCCCACCCCGCTCACCCGTGTGGCAGCCCTCTCCCGTGCCTGAGCAGGGTGAGCGGGCTGCCACTTGCTCTCCGCGCACTGGCTCCGAGGCCCTTCCCTCCTGCGCTGGCAGAGACGAGCCCGCCCACACATCACGTGGAGCTGGAAACACAACTGTATGGAGACCTTACCGTCCTAGTGCTGACTGCTTTTTAGACAAAAGTGCAGATGACTACCTTAAGATCTAATCACATATATCAATATGAAGAGCTACTTTCTCCCCAAATGCCACACTCTTGCCAGCTGTAGGGTGCTCACTGCATCAATGCTGGCCGAACCAGGCAGACAGCAGAGAGGAAGCGTGCTCACCACTGCCGGCCAGCCATCCCGGCAACTGTCAGGTCCTACAGGAAGTGAGGAGAGCTCACCCGCTGAGCCATCGGGCCCTCTTCCTACCTACCAACTTCATCGGCTAGAAATGATACTGTGTTACCCTAGGACAAGAAAATTACATACCATGAAATTTACTAAGCAACTTAATTCATGTCTTATTTCTAAACAATATTGTACAATACAATCTAGTCTGACAACTCAAAATGTATTACAAAATCTATCAGCTTCTATCGTCCACACATACACCCCCCTCATTTTCTGGTGATTCTATTCCTTCCCTAGTTAAGAAAGAAAAGAAGTCCGCAAGTTCTATGTCCTTTGAGGCTGTGTGTCAGTGTGGCACCTCAGTGATGGAGGCTCCAAGTGCAAGCTCTGCGAGGACCAGCCAAGAGCCAGCCACAGGAGTAGAAGCAGCAGTTCAAGGGCACGAGACAGTCCACAGCTGACCCACCCAGTGCGGCAGCCACCAGGCCAGACGTGGCTCCAGGGCATTTGAAATGTGGCTGGTCCCAAAAGACAACTAGGTATACAACACACCCAGATTTCAGAAACACAGAATGAAAAAAGAATGTAAACGATCTCACTAGTGACTTTTATACTGACTATATGTTAAAGTAACATGTAGGGTTTGTTATGCAAAATAAGACATTATTTTAATTAATTGTATATTTTTTTAAAAATGTAGCTAGTAGAAAATTTTAAATTACCTATGTGGCTCATGTTATATTTCTATTGAACAGCACTGCTCTAAAGGAGCATCTAATCCTCTAAAGGGAGGATTTTCATAGTATGTATGTTTTAGTAACCACAGGTACTAGCAATACATTTGTAATTATGAAGATAACTGGGCAAAACAAAATTTCACCATAATACAATATAGATACAACTATTACACATCCTGATTTCCAACTACAAAAAAAAGCAGCAAGAGCCATTAAAATTGAGAAGATGAGATAAAAGATAAATAAAGGTTAATTTTTTTTTTGGTGGTGGTGATACTGGGGATTGAATTCCAGGGCATTTTACCTCTGAGCTACACCCTAGCCCTTTCAAAAAAATTATTATTTTGTTGTTGTTTTGAAACAGGGTCTCACTAAGTTCCTGAGAGTCTTGCTAAGTTGCTGAAGCTAATCATGAACCTGTGATCCCCCGTCTCAGCCTTCCAAATACTGGGGATTATAATTGCCACATGCCCAGATAAAGGCTAATTTTTTTTTTTTTTTGCGGTACTGGGGATTGAACTCAGGAGCATTCTACCTCCGAGGTACACCTGTAGCCCTGAGTTTACAAGCATGCACCACTACGTCCCGCTCTAAATATTCTTAAGAATCATCAGCCTAATCAGTCTACTTATTTTTGCAAAATTAATAATCATAACCATGCAGGAGTACCCATTCCTCATTTAACAAATTAGTTACTTTAAAAAGGGCAGGGAGCTGGGTGTGGTGGCGCACGCTGGTAATCCCAGCATTTGGGAGGCTGAGACTGGAGGATCCAGGTTTGCGGCCAGCCTCAGCTACCTAGTGAGGCACTCCGCAACTTAGTAAGACCCTGTTTCAAAATAAAGAATAAAAAATAGGGCTGGGGGTGTAGCTCGGAGGTAGAATGCCATTGAGTTCAATCCCCAGTACCGCAAAAAAAAAAAGGGCAGGGAGGGCAACCTTTGGAAATCAGATACACACTTCCAAAAGCATCAGGAACTACACATTTCACTGAGTTTTGAAATTTAATTAACAAAGTATCGGGAATACATTCTTTAATATCAAACACATACCTTCCCTTCTGGAAAGACACCTGCAAGGACAGTATCTAGGAGGCCGTGGTCAGCCTCTGGGCCCTCCATGACTTGGGAGTATGGAGACTGATACCCAGAGCACAGGGACAGGCAGTGCCCGGCAGAGCCCAGAGATCTCACCTGTGGGAGCTCAGCCTTCTCATCTTAAAGTGCACCTTGCAGTGGCTCTCTTTCCTTTAGGAGGGAAAGAGAGGCTTTGGGAGGGAGGTGAGACAGGAGGAGAGAGAAGAAGGCAGAGAGAGAACAGGATAAAGCAAAACTGCATCAGAACTTGATCTGTAGAAGTTACGAACATGTGTGGCAAAGCAAAAAGAATGGCAAAAGCCAGAAACAACAGCCACTCTACCTTATATTCCCTTGGACGTGAGAGAAGTACCTACTAGTTGCCTCACCCAGATGAGGGCCAGGCCGCTCCCGGCGTGCAGTTCCAGAAGCCTGAGAAGGCACACACCGGCTCCCTCTCACACAGGCGGCTGGCCACACCCAGAAGGAGCCAGTGCTCCAGAGGCCCGGGAGCACACTCTGAGTGTGTGGGAGGACATATGAGTAACTACAGCACAAAAACATCATTAAACAACAATCCAAAAAAAAAAAAAAAAAAGGAGTGGAGGAAGCGGCTGTGCCTGCCAAGCCGCGTGGCCGGCCCCATTGTTCTCAGGTGGGAGGCCGGGCTCCCTCCGAGGCTAGAGTGTAAACACAGAGGGCTGGAGACCTCAGCGCAGGAGCAGAGCAGCTGCAAATGCTGCACCCGCCTTCTTTCCAGACAGACAACTCCCAAAATCCATGCTAGGGTTTAAAGACATCCTGAAGACTTCTCCTTCACTTTTAAAAAGTCATTCCTTACCTGAATTCTACCCTGGGCAGCCGTAAATGATATGATATGACGTGGTATGGTGCATAGAGTAACTAAACGTCATTTCCACGACCTAAACACTAATCCCAGCTGTTTACCCTTTATGCCACGTACAGAGGAGAAAGAAAAAAAGCTAACAACCCTCCCCTACATCATCATCTCTATTTTCTCTCTCCAGAAAAAGGAGGAAGTGAACTGGACAGCAGATGCCCAAACTGGGTCCACAGGTGGGCTGCCAGTCCAGGAACCCAGCACTGTGTATCACGGCCTCAGGCAGGTGTGCAGGGCTCTCTCAGAACGGGGGACACCCACCCAGGAGCTGAGCTCCTTTCCAGGGCTAGCCTGGGACAATCTGAGCTGCCGCAGCATCAACACTCTGTATGCACACCACACTGGAAAAGATGGTTCATAGTGGACTAACAATTCCTGTTTTAATATATTATTTCAATATTGTAACAGAATCCAGTATTTCAGCCAATCTGAGGAATTAACACTCAGACCACGATTTAAAAATCGGTAAAAGAATGAGCCTTCTGTATAATTTACTATTTTGCTTTTGGCACAAAAATATAAAATGCTGTTTCCAAATTGAAAGGCAAAAGCCATAGGGGCACTGTGTCATTTCATACAACTGAACAGAAAACTATTCCTGGCATTTCCATGGAGGACACCTTGCACTTACACTGAGTACTTGGGAGTAGCCTGACTTCATTATCTGACCAGGCCTTTCCCACACGGTGTAACAGAGCCACTAAAGAACCTGAGAGGGAAGCTTTCAAATCCTTCAAAGGACTAAATTATAGTTTAGGAAGAAAGTTGCTCTGTTAATAGTGAGAAGAAAGCACACTAATAAACACTGTCTTTACTCTCTCATTTTTAAGGCATAGGAATTGTGTGTTAAGATAAGATTAAAAATTTAGTATCTA
>PVLC010013131.1:0-42478 GCA_004027655.1 Graphiurus murinus | reverse complement strand
CTGTGTCCTCAAAGGGGAGCATGAAACACTCGTGGGTAGCACGAGGCCCAAGGTTCAGAGACGTGACTCAGCTCCCTCAGCCCCTGGCAGGGATGGAGGGGCAGGGTCCCCTGTCAGCCAGGCCAGCACAGAACTGAAGACTCTGCTTTGTGGCTGAGCATGAGACAAAGGCCTCAGAGCTCCTAACGGCTTATTCCGAACACAGATGCAGGAATCAGTATCTTTCAAGTCTGCCCAGAAGCACAGCTTACTGTCCTATTCATGACTTTGTTCATCAGGTCAAAGATCCTGAGAATCAGATAGGACAGATATTGCTTTAACCCCATTTTTCCAAGATAAACTCTCAGCAAGCTTAACTGATTTGGCTAAAGTTACCCAGTGGTTACAAAACAAAACAACAAAGCTCAGAACCCGGTCATATGGCCCTAAAGACACACCACTGTACATTAATATATCCACCAACAGAGATCTTCCATCTCATTCCATCTGATCTCTCCCTTTCTCTTAAGCTTTTGGCATAGAAATATAACTTGTCTATTGCAAATTGTGCTGCTATAAACATAAGTATGCACGTATCACTATGATATTCTAACTTTAATTCTTTTGGAGAGATACCGAGGAGGGGTATAGCTAGGTCATATTGTGGTTCCATTCCTAATCTTCTGAGGAACCTCCGTATTGATGTTAATAGTGGTTGTACTAATTTACAGTCCCACCAACAGTTTATAAGAGCTTCTATTTCCCCACATCCTTGCTAGCATGTATTATTGTTTGTATTCGTGATGATTGCCATTCTAATTAGAGTTAGCTAGAATATCAGTATAGTTTTGACTTGCATTTCCCTGATTGGTAATAATTTTGATTTTTTCAAATATTTGTTGGCCATTTGTATTTTTTCTCTTGATAAGTGGTGTTTATTCAATTCAATAACCCATGTTTTATTAGTTTTTTTTTAGTTCTTTATACATTCCAGATATTAGTCCTCTACCAGAGGATTAGCTGGCAAAGATCTTTCAATCTGTAGGCTCTTTCTTCAGACTCTTGATTGTATCCTTTGCTGCACAGAAGCTCTTTAATTTGATGGCATCCCATTTATTGATTCTTTATTTTATTTCCTGAACTTCAGAACTCCTATTGAGGAAGTCTCTACCAGTGCCTACATGTTGGAAAGTTGTTTCAATGTTTTCTTCTTTTATCCTGAGTTGACTTTTGTGCAAGGTGAAAGATAGGGGTCTAATTTCACTCTTCTACATATAGATATCCAGTTTTCTCAACACCATTTATTGAAAAAGTTGCCTTTTCTCCAGTGTGTGTTTTTGACACTTTGTCAAAAATCAACTGGCTATAAGTGTGAGGATTTGTCTCTGTATCTTTTCTTCTATTACATTGGCTTGTGTGTATGTTTTTATGCCAATACCATGCTGGTTTTGTTACTATAGCTCTATAGTATAATTTGAAATCAGACACTGTGTTATGTCTGTGCCTACTTTCAGTATTTAGTGCATGGTTTCATATTCTCTTTTATTTCTCTATAAATCTCAGCAGGCATTTATATATTTCATTAACCTTTTTAAAAAAAAGCATGTTTAGGCCAGGTATGGTGGTGTATGCTTATAATCCCAGTACTTGGAAGGCCGAAACTGGAGGATCTGGGTTTGAGGCCAGCCTCAGCTACTTAGTGAGGCCCTCCACAACTTAGTGAGACTCTGTTTCAAAAAATAAAGAACAAAAAATAGGACTGGGGGCATAGCTCAGAGATAGAATGCCCCTGGGTTCAACCCCCAGTACCGAAAAAAAAAAAAAAAATTAAAAAAAAAAACCCAGCATGTTTAACTGTCCTATTCTTGTACTTTATAACTCTGATTTCTGACCTTATATTTTTTTCCTTCTTTTTCTTTAGGTTTATTCTGGAGTGTTGTTTTTGTTTGGTTTTTAGATTCCTACATTGAAAATATAGCTACAAGAATGTTTCCAAAAGAGGTTTGGGATAAGCTATCTGGAGACTTATACACTTGATACTTATGTTTATTTTATTCTTATTTAAATGATAGTTTGACTGGATATGAAATTCTAGGCTTAGAGATCTTTTCCATCAACATTTTAAAACATTACTTTATTGTTTCCTCTTATCCAGCTTTGTTATCAGTTTTCGTGTCATTCTGATATTTTCTCTTTTTTAGTTGATATAATTCTTATAAGTGTTTTGAGAATTTTCTCATCATTGGTATTCTTAAATTTCACTGCATATATCCAGATATGAATTCCTCTTTGTGTTTGTCTTGTTTAACATTAGGAGTCCTTTTAATCTGAAACTTTATATTTTCTTTTCTTTTTTTTTTTTCGGTACTAGGGATTTAACTCAGGGGCATTCTGCCTCCAAGCTATACCCCCAGCCCTATTTTTCATTCTTTATTTTGAAACCAAGTCTCACTAAGTTGTGGAGTGCCTCACTAGGTAGCTGAGGCTGGCCCTGAACCCGGATCCTCTGGTCTCAGCCTCCCGAATGCTGGGATTACAAGCATGAGCCACCACTCCCAGCTTATATTTTCTTAATTTCTAAGAAATGCTCAGTATTTTAGACCTTCAAACATACCCTCCCTCCATTATTTGTTTTCTTCTTCTGGCTCTAAAACCTGTGCTCCTAACCACTACACTGACTTCCCTCTCTGAAAAGAGAACCAACCTTTTCTTGTCTATGAAGTCCTGCCTCCCTGCACCACACTATGAAAGGCCAGGACAGGGTGCTACTTTATCTCTGCATTCCTGGAGCATCAGTTCCAGTGGGAATGTGTTGGATAAGTGGATAAATAAATGAACTAAGAGAATGGAGCAGTGGAGGTGGCCACGGGGCTGGAGCAGGAAGTTCTTTGAGTACAGAGCAGGAACCAAGCCGCATGACTGTACTGTATGCCCACACCCAGTTGTGTGACTTCTATCAGGGTAGCAGCCCCGTTAGCAGACCCCTCCCTGTGGGAGTGAGCACCTGGAGCCGTCAGCCCAGTCCAGTCGAGCCCAGCCCTGAGCTAATGACTGGAGGAAGTGCCTGCCCTCTCCACTAGCTCTCCATCTGCTCCCTTGTTCTAGTCCAACAGCTGTAGAAACACTGATAGAAGACCAGCCTCCCTCCTCGTCTTCCTCTGAGACTCTCAATTGTCTCTTCCATAACTTGGGGGAAAGTCATACTGCCCTGTCTGGCTCCCAGGGAGTAAGTGAGACCTCCAGGTGCTCTGTGAATGCTACTGTCATCAGGGGGACATTGCAGCGCACACAGGACCCTCTACCCCTGGAGTTAGAGGGCCTAAAGGAAATCTCGCATGGTGATGTGGAGTCCTTTGTTTAATCCCACTTCCTGTGGCTATTAGGATCATTGGGAAAGATCTTCTGGGGGCAGAGCCAGCCTTTAGCCAGGTGGAAAAGCAACTGCATGCTCCAAGGTGATGATTCCTTCTACTCTTTGGCCCTTCCCTCTCCACCCTATCCTTACACTGAATTTCCCCACACCCCTCTCCCCACTCAGTCTCTCCTCTAGTTGCACTGCATCTCCATTCTGGCCTTCTCTGCTAGTGAACAGGGCCTCACACCCTGAGCCTTTCCCTTCCCTTCTGCCCAGCAGAACTTCCTCTTTCTTATAATCCTGCTCCCAGCAAGGCCTAATCTGAGGAATTCGACCTAAGGGGCTCCTGGTGATATGAGCTTAAGCCTCAAAAGTTGTATATGCGTACATTTCTTTTTAATAGGAAGGTTCAAAGTCTTAACCCAAAGTGGGTACTGGTGGTGTAAATGCCAGGTTCCTGTAGCCTGGTGGTGGGGAGCAGGGAGGCATATATTCCAGCCCCTACACTTAGGACTGGTGTAGATGATGTAGACTCCTGAGAAATACTCCTTGGTTGCCAAGGCCCAGATCTCTCCCTGGGTAAGTCTCTTTCTCCTGGACCTCAGCGATCAGCTCTCAAGAAACTTCCCCCATCCTTCATCTTCTCTTAACAGTCATTCCAGCAACCTTAGAGCCTTTGTTGACTTGTGCTATTTTCTTCTCTTTGGTATTACTTTTTAAGTAGTTCAGATCTGATGGTCTTTCAATATTTTTACCTTTCGATCTCCTCTCATAAAAATCTTCCTTTTCTTTAGAAGCTTTATGTTAAGAGGTTTCAAGCATGAAGTGGAAAATTGGATTGCATTATCTTGAGTACCATTCAACCCTGAGCTCATCGACTCTGAAATCTGCAACATGGTTCACACTGAACTAGCATCACGGGGGATCTCTAATGAGCAACTCTTCAACTACATGGGTGGTGCCCTTCTACTAACCCAAAACTTATTTGTCTGGTGTTAAAATTAGAGAGTTATTCTGACATTATCTAGTTTGAACATTCAAACTAGCCGTATTTTCAGTGTACCTTAGATATCCTAGCTCTGTAATGACAAAGGTAAATCACATAGGAGGTACTTATAATATGCCAAGTATTGTCCCAAGCACATCACACACAGATGATCCTCACAATTATACTGCACAAAGGTTAATATTTCCATCCTCACATTACAGAGGGGAAACTGAGGCTCAGAGCATTTATAGAATTTGCTCAAGATCATGGTTGGTAAATGGTAGAGCTAGAATTCAAATCCAGCAGGCTACACACTGGGTGTGTTAACCACTACACTTCTGAAGTTTAGAAAAGATTATTGTGCACCCCTATATGCAATTACCTACTTCATATCTCCTCCTAGGAACTTATCAGAACTCTTTATCTCTCTCTCTTCTGTCATTATGATGTATGTTTGGGTTTTATCTTTTACACACCAAGAAAAGTTGGAAGAATGAGGAGACTTTTGAAAGAGATGAATGGTAACATAAGGGAAGATACTAAAGTTACAACAAGAAATAGGAAGTAATATCTTAGCTAAAGTAAGAGGATTGGAGAGGGGAGAAGAGGAGGAAACTAGGAGTCTAATGGGGAGCTTGGAAATCATAAGCACATGCAAAATAAAAGAAAATAATGAAAAGGAAGACTCAAAACCATGAAGATGTCATTTCTTCCCAAATTAATCTATAGAATTTCAACTGAAGCCCAAGAGTGTTTTTTGTTTTGTTTTGAACTGCCAGACAAACTGATCACAAAATTCCCTTGGAAGAGCACAGAGCCAAAAATAACTGAGAGACAATTTTTTAAAAGTACAAGGTGGAAGAACTTGCCCTACCAGATATCAAAATTTATAATCAAAATATTTAGTAAAGAAGACAATATAGTTTGGACAGAGCATAGATTAATGGAGTAGAAGAGAGCGCCCAGCCACACCCATCCATGTCCAGAAACAATATAAAGTAGAGATGATGTTGCACATCGGTGTGGAAAGGGTGAAGTTTGGTAAATGAGTGCTAACCCCAGCTTTTCTCCATATGGAAAGCATAAAAGTAAGTTTCTATAGTAAATCAATCCCAGGTAGATAAAAGAAGTAAAGGGGAAAATGCAAAACTTTAAAATATAAGATGAAAGCCAGGTGTGGTGGTACACGCTTGTAATCCCAGTACTTGGGAAGCTAAGACAGGAGGATTGCAGGTCTGCGACCAGCCTCAGCTACTTAGTGAGAACCTCCGCAACTTAGTGAGACCCTGTTTCAAAATAAAGAATAAAAAAATAGGGCTGGGGCTGTAGCTCGGAGGTAGAATGTCCCTGGGTTCAATCCCCAGTGCCACACACACAAAAAAAATGAAGATACAGAAAAATTTATCACGACCTCCTTAAGATAAAGAAAAATTTCACTAAAACAAACAAACCCACACACCCCATACACACACACACACAACAGGAAACATACAATGTTTATAAGTTTGGCTACATTAAAATTAACTTCTGCACAATAAAGGCCACTATAACAAAGTGAAAAAACAAACCATATAGAGTGCGGGGTTGGGGGGGGTGGAGTTGCAATGAATATAGCATATAAATAAACATCTCAGATTCATAAAAAAGATAACATTTTAAGGGATGAAGTGAGCAAAGAATATAAACTATAAATCAATAAAATAAGAACCCCAGAAGACCAATAAAATATAAAGAGAGGCACACTTTCACTATTAATCAAAGAAATACAAATCAGAATAACAATGAGATACCATCCACACCCACCACATCAGCAGAGATGTACATCGGCCAAAGCCAAGTATTGGGAAAGAGCAGTTAATCATGGAGTCTCATCCACCACTGCTAGTGGGATTGTAAGGTGATCCAAATTCTCTGGAGAGCATTTGGCAATAATAAGGAAGTTGAAGGTGATTGTGTCCAGGATTTCCACTCCTCGGCATATAGTCAAGAAGACATGTATGAAGATGTTTACAGCAACACTGGAAACAACCTAAATATCCATCAACAAGAGGATGAATTACTAAATTGTATTATAGTTATACAATGGCTAGAACAGGATGTGTCAACAGAGATAAAATCTCACAAATGTAATGCTAAGGGAGAAAGGCACATTGCAGAAGATTATACTATATATATGAATATATACTTACCAAGCAATATATAGTGTCATAAAAGGTCCTAAAATTTTATATGTAAAGTTTAAAAGCCTGCACTAAAATACTTCGTAATATTTGTGAATTCCTACAAATGTAATAAAGAGATAAAAACATGCATAAGGATGGTTAACACTGAATTCAAAACTGCTCAGTTCTGGGAAGACAATGGTGAGGAGTTCAGAGGAGAACTCAGCTGTATCTCCAATATTTACTTTCTTTGAAGTAAAGGAGCAAATAAGGCATGAAACAAATAAGGCAATATGTTAATATTTGCTAAAGCTGATGTGGCCATCAGTAATGCTACCCACCAAATATTTCTGGCCCTTTGCCTTCCAGGCAGAGAATTGTATTCTCCCATCCACTTTGCAGTTAGGGGCAGCCTGGAGACTTCCTTTGCCCAATGGAATGTGAGTGGAGGTAACAAGCGTCTGGCCTCACATCCAGTGCACCAAAGCCCTGGCTGACTCCGCAGCCCAGAGACAAGACTTTTCTCCTCTCCAGTCCCTAAAGAAGCACAACACACCCAGGCAAACCAGGAAGGACAGGCGGATGAGTAAGCCAAGAACCCTCATTGCTTTCAGCCACTGAGATTTGGGGGTTGTTTGTTTCTGCAACACAGCCAAGTCTACCCAGACAGTGTCTCTCATCAATGGTGGGAGCCAGACACCCCATTAGAAAGTCTTAGCTCTGCTCCAGAGAAATGTAAACAAGAATTGTGGTGAATGCAACTGTTACTGATTCTGCATGGCTTTTGGAAGGATTATTTTACCTTGGTTTCAGGTTTTCTGGTATATCTGGCCCTCTACCCCACAATGACCAGCCATGGTTCCCCTCCAGGAGAAGAAAATTTTCCCACACGTTCTGACCCAGGTGCCTTTTCAGGGTTGCCTGCAGGCCCTTCAGAGAGCAAAAGCCCCAGAGGGGGCAGAGTGGTGAGGGAAGGAAGAGAAACCTGTGTCCTTGGCTAGTTCCGTTCTGCATGTGCTGTGCAGAGAAACACAAGCAGTGCCTGGAAGTCACCATGAAATGCGATGCTTTTGAGAAGTTCCGTGGAAAGAATGACATCATCGCTCGCCCCTCCCCCCACCCCACCTTTTTTTCCAGTGGGAGTGAGAAATAAATAGACTGACACATTTTCCAGTCGGGGAGCAATTCTGGAAAGCAAGTTTACCCTGGCATAGGAACGAAGGTGGGGCTGTGAGAAACCTTATCTGTGCCTGCCCAGTAAACAAGGAGCCATGATCTCCCCGGCGGAGCCTTGGCCCCTGAGCAGGTGACAGCAGGAACAGGTGAACAGGACAGGTGATCAGATGGAGCCTTGGGCTGGCCAGAGCCACTGCCGAGCCAGCCTGGCCTGGGATCACCTATGTTAGGTCAATATTGCCTTAATTTGATTGATGGATCTATTTGTAGACTGTCTATTGGTTGCCAAGAGAAATGCCATCAAATGCACAAGACTGAAAAGGTAAAGTTCCCGTCCCTTAAATTAATGATTCTCAAACCATAATGTACACACCCTCACGGTTGCCTGGGGAATATGATTAAAATGAAGGTTTTGATTCAGCAGGTGGGAGTGACCAGAATTTGCCTTCCCAACAAGTTCCCAGTGATGTGAGATGCTGTTGGGGCTCACCTGTGGGTCACTCTCTGGATTAGCCGAGTCTTTCTGAGCAGATGACAACCTGCATTTACACCAACTAGTTGCCATCTCGGGAGCACTGAGTCAGGGGACAGGTGCTGCGCCAGGTGTTTTCTATGATCTGTCTCTTCTAACTCTTCACACCAACTCTGCAAGTGGGTGTTATTATCCGCACCCCCGCCTTGGCAGGCAAGGAAATTGAAGCTGAGAGAGGTTAATTCATGCTTTCTACATGCCATTTCCAAGAGGCCTCATTGCTACCTTTGCTCCCTCCCCAGCGATCCGAAATAACCCAAAGACAAAGGATAATAGACACCCTGTGGTACAGATGGGCGTTGTCTGCTTGCAGTGATCGGCCCTCTCCACACCTGGGAATGAGTAATTCTCTTTTGTATAAAATTCTCAGAGGCCAAGCACAGGAGTTCAGGGATGCTGGTATCAGGGTTCAGCCTAAGAAGCCCTGGCTCTATAAGAGACAGTTGCTCAGGAAGGTGGACATATGTGGTTTTCAAGTCTCTCTGATGACTGATGTGTTCACTCCTAGGACATGCTATCAGAGAAAATTCTCAATACCAAGGAGAGTCGCTTTGATGTGTCAGCTTGGAAAGAATGCTTTGTAAGGGCCATTCAGGTCTGCAGGAGAATAGCAACAACAAAATGCCCAGCTTGTGGAAACACCAATTAGAACCGGACTACCCACCTGGGGATATTTAAAATACCTCGAAGAACTCCATGTGCCCTTGCAAAAGCCAGGAGCTTCCAGGGATGAGCCTGCATCCTGTCTCGATTGCAAGGGGGAGAGGCAGCCTGGCTGGCTGATCCTGGCCATGCCCTTCACGCAGGGAAATTGGAAACAGTGTGAGACTCCCCTCAGGCCTTTGGAAGACCTGAATTTTGGGAACCACTCAATAAGTTAGGCTGCTCCAGGACCCCATGAGCATTCTAACCTCACCAGACTTGACCATGATTTGCACGGCAGGGTGGGGAGGTCATGTTTGGGACCCCCTGGAAGTTCACAACAACTCCATCCTGGGTTCCACAGCAGAAAAAACTCAGAGCAGCAAGTCCCAAGACAAATTGAAGGCCCCCAAAGGATGTATATCTAATTTTTTAAATTTATATATTATACCATCCCAGAGGGTATGTGAGTTTAGAAAACACATAACATAGAGTGAAGTGAAAAACTAAAGGAAAATATGGAGGGAAGGGGAAATGAAAGGTAAAAGAGGACACAGACTGGAGCAGCTGCCACCTTAATGGGAGTTGAAAGCGCCTGTGCATTGCATTTGGACTAAGATATTTTCAGATCCAGCTCACACTTTCTAACCTATGCTACTCCCAATCTAGAAAGCAAAAGTTCAAGCCTGTCTATTTCCAATGCCAAGGCTCCCCATTGCACAATACGAAGACACTTGGAATGTCATGAGAGTCCTCAACAGCGGCCCTGCAGTCAACCTCAGAGGGAGTTTCATGGGATGTTTCCTATAAAAGCCCCAATGTAGGCCCATGGCCCTACCAGTGCCTAGTTTAGCAAGAACAATGATAGAAGGCTCCAGAATGATCCGTGTTGGCCTAGCTTCATCCCAGGACAAAGAAACTGCTTTAGGACCCTGAAGGCCCCGCCTCTCTGGGAATCTCAGCTTGGTCTTCTCCCCAGGTCTGGTGCTGGTCTCATTTGGTGTTTCGGGGAATAAATCTCTGGGCTCCCAGCAAAGCTGCAGGCATTAAAAATGGGGGCACAGCACATTGCCCACGCACAGGCCAGAGCCATGGTCTTCCCTTCATGACACTTAGGGCACAGAGCTGTCTCCACTAGGGTTAAGCAGAGGCTGAGGAGCCAGAAAGACCAGGCACTGGCCCCAGGTTCACCATTCACTGACACCTAGAACCTGAGAACTCCCCCATGGGCCTTTGTTCTGCCACTTGCAAAGTAGAAGAGTCAGTCTAGCATTGAATCTGTTCCTTCCCAGAGGATCCTCCAGCTGCAGTGCCCTGCAATGTGTGGTAACCTGAGGAGAGTAAATAAAGCAGGGTTGCAGGCTTTGAGGTCTGTGGAAGACAGGAAATGGACTGCCCATGTCCCCTTCAAGAGAGGGCCTGCTGCCCAGATATGGTCACCGTTAGCAGACTGCCTCCAGCTGCCAGCTCGGTCCAGTCTGCCTCAGCAGCAGAGAGCCACCTTCCCGAGCCCATCTCCTTACAGTCCAGCCCATACTGTGGACTGATTGAAGCAGGGCAATAAGACTCAGGCATTTTGTCCCAGTGCAGGCCGCCCTGATGGGTGATATTTGCTCCCAAGCTCTCCACAAAGTTGGCCAACATTTGCTGAGCCTGCACTTCTTTCTCTGCTCCAGCCTGCTTCTTCCCCTTCCTTTCGCAGGCATCTCTCAGCATCAACTTCTGCAGAACTCAATATGCACCACAGTCAAGTCCAAGCATTGATGGCACAGACACTTGCCAGGCACATGACCTTTGAACAGAAGCCTGAGCGCTGTAGACCCAGGAGCTGGAGAAACGAGAAGCATGGACGGATTAACACCACCAGGAGCCACAGCTGCTGCTCCACAGACAGTCATTGCATGGAGTTCCATCTGTCCAAAACAGACATGACCCTCTTCTCCCCAGTCAGCCCCTCTTGACTTTGCTTTCCCAGCTCATGGTGTTATTTTTCCAGCCACCCAAATTCAAGAGCTCCAAACCTGCTCCAACTCCCTCTCCCTCCTGCTCTCACGTCCCACGGTTCCTAAGTTCTGAAGCTCTGTCTTTGCATCCCACTAATAGTCCCTCCTTCGTGGGTCACTGAGGCAGCCCCGGGGAGCCCCCTCCTTCCTTCCATCAGACACTTGTGCCTGCCACATGTCCTGCCACAGCAATGCCCTGATGCCACTGCCCACCACACCTTTCATCACTGTCCAGAAGGAAGAGGACGCTCGGTTGGAGTCAGGCCCGTCCCTCGAACCTGTTTCCCTGAAGTCACTGGGAAGTGTTTGTTGCTGCTTGCAAGAAATACCCAAACATAAACAAAAGGTGATAAAACAATGCGAATTTCAGGAGAGGTTTCTGTTTCTGTTTGGATTGAGTTCAGTGTTCTTTCCATAGCTTAGACCCAGAAAGCAGTGCACTTGTTCAAGTGATGAGATGCCCTTGGCACATAATTGCATGTGCTTGTGTGGACATGTGGCGGTCCCAAGAACAAAAGAGCCAGGTGCCTTGCTGGCACTTGGTACCAGGGTATTTCTTAATGTTCATGATCTGTAAGCTGCTGAAGGAAATGCCCACGGCCCAGGGTTCAGAGGCAGGTTGTGAGGTGTCAGGGACCACATACCTGCTAACAGGGACTGCTGTCACACAAATGCTAGACCTCATGGCCCTACGTGCCTGTAGGTAAGGTGTGGGTGAGTGTGAAAGCCAGTACAAACATACCCAAAAAGGGACTGCAGAGAGAGACGGAATATCAACCAAGCTATCAGCATCATTCTCTTCTCAGAAAATTGACTTGGTTTCTCCTTCTCAGAAACCAAGAAAGGGTTTAGCAATCTTTGCTGTGTTTTCCCACCAACAAGCAACAAAATGAAATCGTCAATGTGGGTTTCACTTTCCCTCTTTTCTGCTGTTCATCTTTTTTAAGCAGGTCCCGTAGAGGATAATTTAACACTGCATCGTTCTGCTAAGGACCTGAGCTCTTGTCACTGTCCCACTCTTACTGCACCACATAAGTGGCGGGTGGGGAACATCAGGCCCATTTTACAGATGTGAAAACTGTGGCCTGACCTTCTTATTAAGAGTGCCAGATAATGCCATTAGTAATAATCCGTATTTTCTTCTTTTGAAGTAGAGCGAGAAGTAAACCTTGTGGGAGATCGCAGGAGGATCTTGGAGAGGAAGGCTGTAGAATGAGAACACTGGGGAGTGGGTAGGAAAAGAAGCTTTCTGGGGTGGAGCTGGATGCGAAGTGAGTCAGCGCTTTCACCCACCGGTGCCCTCTGCACCACCCCCAGGTGAAAAAGAGCAGGTGGCTAAGGCTGCCCAACGCCCCCAGCCGGGAACTCAGACCAGAGAATGCTCCAGCTTTTCCATGACCCACACCAGAGCCCTTGGAGAATGAGGCCAGGAGACAGCCTTGGGAGCCTCCCCTCCCTCTCCTCCTTCTGCTTTTCCTTTCCTGGCTGCGACTCAGCAGGGGAGCTTGGGAGCTGTTGAGAGCCAGGTGGAGTTCCCCAAGGTGCCCGGGGTGAAGCCCTCTGTAAGGTGGGAGGTGTGGGCGGTCCGCTGCCCCAGCATCCTCAGTGGCAAGGAGCCGGCAGTGTTGACCAAACCCAAAATGTGCCATGCCACCCGCTCCAGGGCTCTGCACAGAGCCTCTGCCACCTCCCCAGGCCTTGGGAAGCCTTGTGCCTTTCTCCTGTCACAGCGTGTCATGGGCTTTCACTCCGGCTGGCACAGGATTTCTGTGGCGAGGCAGGGCCACCTCTGCGGGTGTACACCTGGCAGTTGCGCTGGGTACCTGGAGCACCATTCGGAGCAATCCCCTTTGTTCTTAAGCTCTCTCCCTTCTTAATCAGAAAGAAAGGCTTTCCCACTCCTCCCTTTAATCATTGGAGTAAATCTACTCAAAATGCTGTCAGCACAGGAGAGCTATAGGATTCCAATCAGATCCCTGCGGAAGGTCTGTGACTGACGAGGAAAGTTGTGTCATACCTGGTGGCTCCCACCCCGGCCCCCTGAGCGCCTCCCTTCTTTCTCTGTGTCTTTGTGGCACGGTCCCGCCTCCTGCACCAGAGAGCCTTCCCCCTCTCCACTCACCCTGCCCAAAATGCCACCCTGAGATGAAGCCTATGAAGCAGTGTCGCCTGTCATCTCACGATTGTGCAAATGTATTTGTCAGATTACATTCTCTTGCCTGGCAGCCACCTGGAAGCTAAAGGATGGAAGTTTCAGTAGTGGTGGTGGTGATGGGGGGGGGTGCTTTGGAACATGGGAGGCTATTGGAAAGGAGCTTTAAGTTTCTGAGGTCAGGCGCCTGGGGCCTCTGCAGAGAGGTATGACGCCCAAAGGGCTGAAAGGGGAAGTCTCCGAAATCACAAGTCACATAAACTAAATCTGACCCACTTAACACTTCTGCTCAGGCCCCTCCCAGCTGGAAGAGAAAGACTGATAGTAGTCCAGGTAACACAGCGGGTGGGCAGGGAAACTGGATTGATTTGACTAACAGAAGCAACGATTTCTTTCCCTCCTCAAGAAATTCTGTGCACAGTACCTTCTGCAGAGCACAAAGCCCTTTCCTGACAGAGTTACTCTATTTAAGATGTAGAGTTGGGGTCATGGGGGCTCCAGCACCTCTTCCCAAGATCTGGATACTTCTCTGCTCACTCCAGGTTCCCAGCATGCCCCGGCACCTTCTTACCCCCGAGCCTTTGCCTGGCTGTTCTTGTTAGCAGGACTGTCCTTCGCTGTCTTCTGAGTCCAGCTCCGTTGCCTTCCTCTCCCTCTAGCTTTTCCAGCCACCACTCATGCAACAGGCATTTATTGAGCACCTGCTGTGTGCCAGGCAGCTGAAGTGCAACAGTGTACAAACAGGGCATGGTCCTCGTCCTTGCAGAGCTTATGGTCTGGTGGGTAGCACCCCTGTCCCTGACCTTCTGCCAGACAGAACTAATCATATCCTTACCCATGGTCACATACCTCTGTTACATGTCTTAAATGGTATTAAAGGGAGCTGGCATCTCAGTCCCCTGTCTCCTGCCAAGTGCCAGGGGCAGTCCCTCATTTTGTTGTGACAGGAATTCAGGGATGGAATCCCATCGGAAGGGCCAAGGGATGCACTCACTTACACACTGTACCTGCATAGCACCTGCGGCACCTCCCCTTAGCTCTCTGATTCTTGGGAGCATCCCCTAATGCAATTTGGGGATTTATCATATAGCTGTGTTCACCTAGCAGGCACACTATGCCCATGCAGACCGTATGCATATTTGGGATTGGTTTAAAGCTAATGAAGATGAGGAAGAAGGAAAGTCCTCCTAACTGGATTCCTTGCAAGAACCACCACCTTCCTGGCACACAGTAGGCGCTAATGCCTGCTGGAATTGTTGGACATGCAGGAAGGTGTAATATGGGCCCAGGTATTTGATCCCAAGGCGGGGCACCATGCGGGTGTGAAGCACACCAGGGACTCCAGCGGGCTCTGGCTGATCGGGTTACAGCTTGGCAGGCTGAACGGAGCACAGGAGGAGCGTTCTCAGGGACATCACAAGCTGCTTGCTCTTCTAAGGAGGGGCAGTGGGTATGAGGTCGTTGGTGGGGCCAGCTGCCCCTGGAGGAAGCAAGCTGACATCCTGTGCTCTTGAAAAGAAAACTGAAAGTGCGTTTCTCCAGGGGACACTGGTGTGGTGCTTTCCTCTTTTTTTCATAACCCCACAGGTAGGGTGAAGCTTCTCCTGTGGAACAGGGAGGTATGGGGCTGGCAGGGCCATATGGAGCAGTTTGCATTGTTCTGTGGTCTCTCCTCTTTGTCTAATCCGGTGAAGGTCTCTGCCTGCCCCGGGAACTCTCTGCTATGTGATCTGATCCGCATCCTGGTGATAGCACCCTCTCTTTGCTGGCTGTGGACGTGCATTCCTGTGTGGATGTGGAAGGAGAGAAGGCTGGATAGAGCCAAAGCTTGCACTGGAATGCGAGTGTTTCCTTAATTGGACCTGAGAACCTTGAACTGGTTCCAGTTGGAGTGTTTTCTTTTAGGGCCTGGACCCTAAAGATTCCATAGAGTTTTCTTTCTCAGGAAAAAAAAAATCCCTTTGGTTCAAAGGCCCCTTGATAGAAATAAAGAAAAAGCCAGGGCCGAATCTCTTTGATATTTAGGAAGGCGAGAGTTCCTGGGCAGCAAATCTCAAGCTTCTTTTGGTGGTGAGAGGATTATGGATGGAAAGAAGGAGGCTCCCCCTGAGATGGGACATAGCAGGAGAGTCCATGGGCTTTGTATTGGGCTGCAGGGTCCCGATGCAAAGCGCTTTTCTCTTAACCACTTACAGAAGCAATTTTTCTCAGCCTCATCAGCACCTCGAGACCTGAAAAGGAGACTTCTATTGCCTGCTATGATTGCTTTAGGAGTCTGAGACACAGAGAGCTCAATCTTGCCTGAGGACAAACAGCAGTGCAAGTCAACCTTGGAGGAATTTGTCTGGTGGGTTTGGGATGCTTTGTGTTGTTGTTCACTGCTAATTCCCTAACAGCAGGGCTGGGAAGGGCTCCGCACCCTCTCAGGCCTCTGCATTCACCCTGCACCTAGTACCCAGCCAGGAGTTTTCTGGGAGCTCCTAGGGGAGGCCTGAGGGAAGATGCTGGGATGCTGGGACCACAGCAGTGGCCACCAGGCAGAGCATCACCACTTGCCTCTGAGATCTACTCCCTAAAACCCGGAAAGATTAATCAAGGGACTCCAGGAGAGGGTGGGATGGGATGGGCTGTCACGGAAACAAGTAAAAACCCAAAGTGGATGCAATTAACTCTGCCGAACTCCCCCTTTCCCCCAAACACCCTAAAAACAAGCCCTGCGTCTGCTCAGTGCTTTCCAATTTACCAAGTGTTTTCACAACATTATTTCATTTCATCCTCACATCAACCCACACACATTCTTGCCTTTCAGATTTTTTATGTACTGAAATGAGTTTTACTGAAAAATTGGCTAGGAACTCCCCTTTCCTCTTCACTTTTTTTCCCCCTCTCAAACCCCAAGCCTTTGACTGATATCTTCAAGAAGCTCCCTGATTCCCAGGGAGGAAAACATGTTTATTCTGCCTGCCCTGCCCTCTGGGTGGACACTGGGAGTCCTGGTCTTTGCTATTGGAACCAATAGTTCTGCATTCAGTTAATCGTTCAGCTGTTAAACAAAACCACACAGGCATCGTAAGTGTGGTACAGTAGAGGCAAACATTGGCTTTGGAACCAGTAAGACCCAGAGTCAAGTTTGGTTCAGCCATTTGAGTGCCATGTGGGTATGGTCAAGCTACTCTCCAGAGCCTCAATTTCTTCATCTGTGAAATGGGACAATACTGCCTACATCTAAGGTTGTTCTTAGGCATAAATGTAGTACAGATAGGAGTGCACCTCAGCAAATGTTACCCTTCTCTTTCTCTATTTCCCTTCCCAAGCTCCAGTAGCTACTTGGTAACTAACCCAAAGTACTAACCAAAGTCCTAGTCTCACCCCTGCTGGGCAAATTTGATGCAATACTGTCTTTTTATGCAAGGCAGAGGGAGACACTGTGGGAATATGTTCTTACATGAATTTAGATGGAGACCTCTTTTAAAACTAGATGGATAAGTAGCTGCATGCCCTGTATACATGGCAAGTTGCAACTGAGATAACTCTAATAAGATAAGTTCATTACCTTTAGTCTTTTTTTTTTTTAATTGTTATTTTAGGCAAGGGAAAGAAGGAGCTGGAAAATGGGACTGGATGTTGGAAAGCAAAACAATTCTGATTATGCCTGATTTTTGTTGAAATTCAATTGCAGTCCAACCCTTTTGTCCCTGAAGACAAAGGTGAGGGAAGGGAGGGAATGCAGAGGGCTCTGGTTGGGTGTTTATCTAGCTCACTGGCGTGCATATGGTAGACCAACACACTATAAATATTGGAGAGGGACTGAGGGGTTTTAGAGTCCAGATCTTGTGTGTGACCTCTGCTGCTAACTTCTTGGCAAAGGCAGAGCATGATGTAGTGTTATAGCGGAAAGAACATTTGACCAGTGGTCTGAGCGCCCAGGTTCCACCTACACCACTTAATAGCCTGGCGACCTTGGGTGAGCCATTTAATCTCTTAAGTGTCTTCTCACCTGTAAAATGAGGAGACCGGACTAGGTGATTTGGAGGGTCTTTTTCAGCTCTAAGGTTCTAGTAACTTCATTTGATTGTGTTTCTGTTCCTTCATTTGTATTCAAAGGCGGTAGGGATAGAAACCTATCTCACAGGGAATTGAGAAGAAATGGTCAGTGGCTATGTTAAAATGCCAGGTATCTTTAAAGAAATGAAGGGAACGAGGTGACGCAGAGCAGCGTAACAGAGTGGGGAGCTGAGTGTACCTCCACTCTCTGAGTTCCAGGCCCAGCCTGACCTTTCCCAACTGTGTGATCTTTGGCAAGTCCCCTAATTTATTTCAGCCTCAGTTTGCAAATCTGTAAACTGGAGACTTGAAGTTGTGCTATGTTAATCTTAGTATATCCTTTTTAAATCCAGGCTATTGAAAATGCTTTGAAGAATCACAAAACACTGTATAAAGTGTTATTGAGAAATGGCATGCTGACCTGACTATGTTTGTTTGATGTTCAGCACTAAGCCACCCATATTTTCAAATGAATGAATGTATACCCATGGTGTCAAAAGAGAGATAAAAAGTGCAGATTTGGAGGTTACAACCCCAGGCTTATTTTCTACTCTAACTTACTGAGAGGTGAAATGGAGTTAAGACAGGTATTTACACAGAATTTCCCAAAGAGCAGGATCAGGTAATAACCTCCAATGTAGGGAATTTTTTCAGAGGCCAGATGACTGGCCTCATCACTTCCCATCCTCTTCTCCAAAAGGGGCTCATTTGGACTTAAGGTGTGTGCATTAGGATAGTTTTCCTGGTGGTGCATGCTTGTAATCCTAGTACTTGGGAGGCTGAAACCGGAGGATCCGGGTTCGCGGTCAGCCTCAGCTACTTAGTGAGGCCCGGCTCTCCGCAACTTGGTGAGACCCTGTTTCAAAATAAAGAATAAAAAAATAGGGCTGGGGGTGGAGCTCGGAGGTAGAATGCCCCTGAGTTCAATCCCCAGTACTGCAAAAAAAAGTCTTAATCACAAATAAGTAAGGTGTGTCTCTTTTATGTCAAAGCGGTGTGATGACCTTTCATCCCAAGCCTTGCCATGCTTTGCTCCCAGCAAGATGGGGCAAAAAGCTTTGTCCTGCTCACCCCTGGGGTGCCTGGCTCAGGCACCCTTCTCTGAGGGCCCTGGAAAGTCCCAGCCTGGAAACCAGCCTCTTTGAGCACTGGCTTCTCCTTTGGCTCTCCAGGTAACATGTCACATCCAGCCGGTGACATTGAGAAGCTCCCCTGCCCTATGCAAAAGGCACACATAGACCCTCTGTTAGCAGTAACCCCACAACTGCAGCAGCTCGGTTAGCACCTGTCCTTAAAAGCATGGCCTTCCATCAGGACACCGTCCCCAAGAGAACATGCACACAGAAAAGTGGGGCTTTGCAGCACAAATCAATTGCTGATTTAGCTTGAAGAGTAGGAACAGGCAACTGATTTTTTTTTCTAGTTAGAGTCGGCAACTTATTATGAAGTGGTGTTTTATTTTTTAAAAACTTAAATTGCTTATATGAATGATCGAAATAGCAAAATTATTTTTAAACTATTCTTGTGATTATTTTTATTGGGGCTGGTTTCGGGAGGTTGTGATGGAATTTATGAGGGCCCTGGATCCCCGCCTCCTCAAGGCCCTGACGACTGTTACACCCTTACCATTAATTCCACCGCCCTTTTCTTTTACCTGAGAGAAACTCAGCAGCAGTTCCACCTTGATGCACGTATATATGATTCACTACATTTCCTGTCTTTCTTTCAAGAGAGCTGACTTCAAAGCAGATTTAACTTTGCCCCTCTTCCCAGCGCTTTCCCCAGCCCCTGTACTCGCGTAGGTCAAGGTTACAAAGCTATTTTACAGAAGTAATTGAAGCAGAGGCCACAGAGGGGCAGCGCTGGGTATGGAGTTAGACTCCTATCCCTGACTCAGGGGGCTGCGCAGCTTGACAGCCCGGACAGACTCTGGCTGCAATTCCCAGCGAGAGGCCCTTTGTTTATGCTATTATACAGCGGCTCCTGGGAGCTGATCCCGGAGCCCAGGCCAGTGGCATGTTCTTGAGCGCCGCCCACCCGCACCCCTAACCCCTACCGCAGACATTCCGCGTGCGCGTGCGTGTATGCGTGTGTGTGTGTGTGTGTGTGTGTGTGTGTGTGTGTGTGTGTGTGTGTCTCGGATGGAAAAACCCTAGTACGACACCACATCCTTTCTTCCATAAACAAAACCCTCCGCGGGTTTCAGGGCTGCAGACCAGCTTCCTTGCAAGCCAACACGGCCGGGCCTGCAGGGTCCCCCAGCTCCGCCTCTCTCCCACTTTCCCATGGCTTCTTTATTAGCGGTGCACTCTTTTCCGCACAGCTAGCCGGGGATGGAAGGGACACCACTCTGGAGTCGCGATCGCAGTGCTGCAAAGACGACTCCAGCCAGAGGCCTAGTCTGCGGGTTGGCCGCTGAAGAGGGGTCCAGAAGTGTGGGCTGGGGACGGCGAGTGGGTGCTTAGGAGGGCGCGGCGCCAGGCGACCCGCCAGGCTTCGGGAACGGCGCCCTCCCTCGGCGCAACCTGGCCGCGGAACGTTCACGTCCTGCGCCCTCCTCACGCCCCCCGCCGCCGCCTTGGATTCCCCGGTGTGCGCAGGGAGGGGGCTGCGGACGCTAGCCAGTTTGTGACCGCGGAGCCTTGATGACATTGAGCTCAGCCCGGGTGCGTGCGTGTGTAAATCGTGGGGAGGGGGCCGGGCTCGCAGCTGCAGCAAACCACTGCCCTCGGGGAGCAGCGCGAGCGCGCCCCCGAGTCGCCGCCCGCCGGAGCTGCTAGCGCCGAAGCCATTCATGATTTTGGTGACGTTATTCCAGGAGTGGGCGAGGGAGGGCGGAGCCTCTCGGGACCAAGCCCCGCCTCCTCCGCTATAAATACGGCTTCCCGGGCTCTTTGTGGGACCCGGAGCTCGGTGGAGAGCGGGGCGCTCGGTCTGTACCGCCGTCGCCGCTGGCCGCGGGGCTGTCTCGGGAAGGCGGACCGGCGAACGCCCAGTGCCCGCGCTCGCTCGGCCGCCCGCCACGCCCGTCTGCGCCCGTGCCATCCTCACTCGGGACGCAGTGACCGTTTTTTAAAAAAAAAAAAATCACAAGGGCGTGGGTCAGCCTCCCCTAGGACTTCATGTCTGTATATTTCCCCATTCACTGGTGAGTATCCTGCGCCTGCGGCGGGCGCCGGTCTAGCGGCAGTGGCTGCGGGGCCCGGCCCCGGCTGGTCCCGGCTCCGCGCGCGCGCGAGGGCAGCCGGTGGTGCGGGCGCGGGCGCCTGGCGCTAACTCGCCGCCCGAGCCCCTGCAGAAGTCAACGTCAAGGTTGCAAAGGTGGGGGTGGAGGGAGGTCGTGCTGAGAGCCTCCAGACAAAGGAAGTGAACTCGGAATCTTCACTTAAGTGACGGCCGGAGGGTGTGCGTGCGTGGTGGTGGGTGTGTGCGGAGAACCAGGGGTCCCGTCTGTGCCCCCATATTGACACCCCCCCATGCGGAGGGCTGCAGGAGGCGCGCGCCCAACCTAGCGCGGGGGGCTCTTGCTCTCCCCGGCCCCTCCCCTTTTTCTTTTTGTTTGCATGCGAGTCTTGGCGTCCAGGCCGGCTGCAGCGGGGCTGAGCTGATGCGGCCGCGGGGTTTGCAGAGCTCCGGGGATGGAGGGGAAATGGTCTCCCCACACGCAAGCCACAAGCAGCAGGGCACACGCTGCACCCTTTCGACCCCTGCCCTCTCCATAGCTCTGAAAACCGAAGCTTTTTATAGGGGCTGGAGCTGGAGAGGAGCCGCCCTCGGCGTGCCGAGCTGGAAGGAGCTCGGGCCGGGTGGAAGGGGGGGGGGGGGCAGAGGTTTGCCCCGGGCTGGGATCGGGGACGGGAAGGATGCAGAGAGAGGCCCCTGGCTGCTGGGACGTGCGCGCCGGCTGCCTCTTCCTTCCTGCGGTGGGGTAGAGGAGGAGCGGCCCCGGGCGAGTGCGGGTGGCCCCTGAGGGCGCTCTCAGGTGCGGGCGTGCAGGGCCGGGGGCAGGCGGCAAGCCGGGGAAAAGCGGGTTCCAGCCTCGGTGTGGTCCTGCCTAACTCAGGAACCGGAAAGTTCACGCTTTTCGCTTCAACTTTTTGGGCCCACGCCACACCCCCGAGGGAGGGCAGAGCGCCCCTACATTAGGCGAAGAGAGTCGGGAGGGCGCTCCTTTGGCCCTCTTTTTTGGGGATCAGCACCAGCATTTCCAGGACCGCGGAGGAAATTGCCTCTGGAGATTCACACAGGGAGATTCATGCTCTTGAACCTAAACTTTCCCTCAAGCCTAGTATCTTCTTTTAGCTTCCCCTCCCCCATTCCAGCCTGTCTGTTTAGAAAGGGGACTTAACTCTCAAAGTAAAAATCCCCCAGCCCCTGAGGCTTGGGTACTCCGGTCTTCTGGACGTCCTACCCTCCCTCCCCCGTGGTGTGCAGCAGCCAGGTGCCTCCTGGTGAGGTTTGGAAGGCTGAAGGAGGCTTTTGTGTCTCTGCTTAAAATTTAACAAGGTGGATATTAGGGCCCCTCAGGGATCTCTCCCCTCTCCCCTCGAAAGTAAAGTTCAAAATTATTTTATTGATTAGTACTTCCTAGTCTGTGACACCTTTCCCCAGACATTAGCCCTTAACATAACCATGAAGAGATGCATTATTAGCATCTTAGTCACAAACAGGGCACCTGTAGCTCAGAGAGGCTATATGACTTGTTCAAGATCACACAGCTCTTGAGGGGCAGAACCTAGACCAGAGTCAATTGCTTCTGTTTCCAAATCCAATGCCATTTCTACTCTTAAGTAGTAAACAAAGGAGAAGAGGCGTCTGGTTTCCCTGAATCTTTAGATCAAGTCTCTCTAAAAAGCATGCCTCACCTTTTTAAACACCTTTAAACCATGTTCACAGACATGATGGTGCAAATAGTGGGTGTTGTATAGCAGGTACCTGGATTCGGTATGTGCCTTTGGTATTATGCATACCCAACCCAGTGTGTGCCCAAGGCTTGTGCAAGGATAATGGAACGTTTGTATCCTGCTTAGGGAGTACAAAGCACTTTCACATGTCAGCCATTGGTGGGCCAGCTTGGCCCCTCTGGAAATTTCCTTTGCAATCAGAGTCCTGGTATCCTTAAGGCTTTTAATCCAGGGGATGTTTTTCAAGCTGTGAGCTTGCAGCTGCTGTGGCTGGGGCGAGAGAAGGGGGTTGGATGGCAGATGTGAAGCTTGCAGAAAAGCTGACCCCTTGGGGCTTTAAGTGGGACATTTTGCCAAAAGGAGCACTAGACAGAGACATTTAGAAAGGCAGCAGGATTGGACTTTGTCTCCCTGAGGCTGGTCTGTTCTTTTATTATGTAATAGTAATCTGCAGCTCCCCTTTGGAAATTCATGCTGGGATTACTTTTGTTCTTAGGTAGAAAGGTGCAGGGAAGACCGGGCTAAATTGGTTTTAATATGTGGACTCAGCTACCTACTGTTGTGGGATGTTTTTGTTTTGTTTTCTAGTTCTGTCATTAAAAAGAAAATCCAGGGTGGCCTGTGTTGGAGGGGACTATGTACAGGAGAGGACGTTTGTAGACAGTGGGCTTTGTCTGTGGGTTGGGTGAGAGCCCTGGTGCTGTGGGCTTGGAAGGTGCTTCCTCAGGGTGTGAGCTTGTTTTGCTGTGAGCTCTGTTTTGAGCACCCCTCATCCTGTCTCTAGACGGTCCCCTCGTCTCATGGCAGGGAAGGCATGAGAGGAGGAATGTGAAAGCCTGTGTGTTTGTTGACGGTTGGTCTGGATTTCTTGGCAGCCCTGACTATCTGCGATCAGCCGAGATGACTGAGGTAATGATGAACGCCCCATCCATGGAGGAGATTGGCCTCAACCCCCGGAAGGATGGCCTTTCCTATCAGGTGAGTAAAGTACCCGGTTCCCTCTGGTTCCTTGGAGCCTGGTGACTTTTGTTGGGGCTGGAAGTAGACTTGGTTTTGCATCCTAGTGCCACCTGTAAGAACTGTGCAAACTTAGGGAAGTCCTCTAAGGCCAGTAAACCTCCTTTCCTTCATCTATAAAATGGAGCAACAAGCCAAGCGTGTTGGTGCACATCTGTAATACCAGTACTTGGGAAGCTCAGACAGGAGGATTGCAGGTTCAAGGTGATCCTCAGAAACTTAGTGAGACCCTGTTTCAAAACAAAGCACCTAAAAAAGGTCTGGGGATATAGTTCTGAGGTAGAATGCCCCTGGGGCAGCAGTAATCCGGACTTCACAGGATTGTAGTGAAGAATCAGCATGATGGGAGACTGGGCTTAAGGCATTCATAGTGCCCGGGGCATGTAAGGGTCCAGCAAGACCTTAGCCACTGTTATTCACTAGCTGTTCTGGCTCTGTGAACTCACACAGTCACAGCAGCAAAGGTGGCAGTGACTGGTGCCATCGATTCAGACCACAGCTTCATTCCTGGCCAGGCCTTGGGCAGTAGAAATACGGCTGGCAAGAATGGTCCAGCAAGAGAACAGCTGCATTGCACACTGCCTGCCTTCTCAGGCTGATGATTGACCAGCAGAGGCAGAGCTCATGCTCACGCTGCTAAGAGTTGAAGAGGAAGCCATTTCAAGGATGCTGTTGCTGGAATCTAGTTTAGAGAGCATCCTGTAGGGTGGATGCAAAATGCATATGGACCACAAAAGGGACCAAAGTGACCCTTTTCCAGTCTTACACCAGTAGTCTTGCCAGCCAGTAGCAGAGTGCTCCTCACCTCTGGGGAAAACCCATTTTGGATTTCTAAGGAGAGTGCCTAGGTTGCTCAACTTGGGGAGAGATGGAGCCTGTTTATAAGGGAAGACTTTGGGGTTAGGGAAGTGTGTGGAGCGGCTAACCCAGGGAAGGCCAGTGGGGTGTGAGGGACACATGTAGCAGGCATGAACTGCATGCCCGCTGCAGGGCAAGCACTTTACCCACATTGCCTTGCTCACTCTTCCATAGCTTGCAGACGGGCATTCTCCCTCTATTTCACAGAGGAGGCCACAGGCCCAGGCTGAGCCGGGGAGTTGGTTGTCTCCAGCCCAGAGCCTTGGTCATCAGACACATGCCATGTGTGCACCTCAGGTTGGTTCTACCTGGAGCCTAGACTCACTCTGACTGGTCATTCCTTAGAGCTGTTCTAGGGGCATTTATTTTGTAAAGAAAAAAGTCAGGTAGGTGCAGTAATGGGGGGAGGGTGATCAAAGAGAGCCAAAACGAAAGCTACGATGGGGAACATAACTTCAGTCATGGTGGAGAGGTTCAAGGAGGCCCCTTTATTTTGTGTCAATACAGTCAGGCCCCTTGGCTGGCTGCACATAAAGATCCCATTAGCCAGAAGGGGGAAGAGGACAGAGCGGGGTTCTCTTTCCTGGGCTGGTTTCATACCCTCCTCCCCCAGTGGGTCTGAGGAAGACTGTTGAGGGCCCCGTGGCCCGGTGGGAGGTGCAGGTTTCCTGGCCCACCAGCTACGGTGTTTTTGGATACCAGTTTCCAAGTCTCTGAGTCAGATTGAATCTCTTCGTGGTTACAGGTGAGGTTTTCTTTCAGTTCTGGCTTTTAGATTTCCATCACAGAACCTTTCCAAATGCAGTCATGGGTACTTCTCGAATGTGTTTTTGAGAGTCTCCTTTAAATGTGTCTCAGGATAAAAGGCCAGGCACTGAGGGGCAGTTTCCTAAACCCTTCAAATCCTCCAGGCATCTGGGGACTGGTGCAGGTGACAATGAGGAAGGGGCCCCCATGCTGGGAGAGGAAGGCTGAATTAGGCTACAGCAGCTGGAGGAAAGTAAAATCACCTCTGGGCTCCTGAGATAGCTTGACACTGAGAAAGAGATCTTCCAGTCTTCCTTTGTGGTGCTGAACTGAGGGCCCAGTTCAGATTTCCCAGCCCTTGGGAAATCTGTCCCTGCCCCCTTGTTGGGGCCTACCACCCAGCGCCAAAAGATCTTACCTGAAACATCAAAACACTGTCACAAGGCGATGTCAGAAAGGGTTCTTGGTTGCCCAATGAAGAGGAAGGGGAAGAGATGTGGTGTTTAACCAAACATTTATGGGCACTTTCTGTGTGTAACCTGCTGGCCTGGGTCCTTTGCAGAGAGCCCGGGGCTTCTGTGGGAAACAAGCATGTACATAAACATCTACAACACAGGCAGCCTGGTCCATGCTGGTATGGGCTGCAAGAATAAAATCTGGCTGGCAGAATCTGAAAAGTCATGGAAGAGGGAAGTCAGAGTACGGCTAGGTTTGAAAGAAATTGAGGGCTTTGAGGGGGCCACTCCATCTCTCATGTAATTAATTGTATTTTTGCTGCAGATACCCTTGGGCTGGTCCTTGTTTACGCCAAGTGTGGGACTCTGCACTGAGCTGGTCTGATGATTGTCAAATGACAGATATTCTCTGGGCTCACTTGAAGCCAGTGCCATCCAATTAAAAGCTTTCCCACCAGAGCTCTGGGGATTGGCTGGGCCTGGCTCTTGGCCGGAGCCTCTTGCCGTACATGCTTGGGCTCAGTTCAGAGCTGGGGCTGGGAATCTCAGAGCTCTGTTCTTGGCTTTACTCCTGAGGATAATAATAGTATGTGGCTTTTACCGAGACCTGCTTTTCCAAGGAACAGAGTGGGAAAGAGACATCAATCCTGACTTGGCAGATGAAACAGAATCTCAGGCTTATGGTTTGACCTTGAAACAAGGTCATCAAATAAATGGCCCCTTGGACTTTGTCAGCCATTCTTGTGTCTCAATGGAGAATGAAGCTTTCCTGACCTCTCGGTACCAGATTGACCTTTCTTTCAGGGCCTGCGGCATTTAGTACTTTCCAGTGGTGCTGTGCTGAGCGTTAGGGATGTGGTTCCTGCCTTACCTCCTTCTTGTTCGGGTCCTCGAGGGTCAGGGATGGCTTACTATCATCTTTGTACCCTTCGGCCACCACCCCTCCCCCACCCAGGCTGCCTACACACTCGGTGCCTTCACAAAGCAGGTGCTAAGTGGACGTGGTCGAGTCTCTGGGTTCAGAAGCTGACCACCTTCTCTGAGGGACTTGCTCGTTTCCGTGCCTCTTAAGGTTTCAGGTAGATCCCCTGAAAGATTCAAGCTAGCTTATCCTTCGTCCTTTGATAGTGCCATTCTATGAGCAGATAGAAAAATCCGTAGAGCTGATCCTTTGTTTTGTCTTCTCGTCCATTTGAATTTCACATCAAATCACTGAAACCCACGTCTGTGCATATATTTGGCATGAATTTGGACACCCCACGGGGTGGTTGAGTAAACAGTTACTAGAAAGTCTGAGCACATTCAGGGTGAGCAGCAGCTCTCAGAGTTAAGGGGAGGGTCTCCAGGAAGATGTTGCTGTCCCCGAGGGCCATAGCTCCCTGCCCACACTGCATCCAGGGGACCCCAAGTCTCCAGCCTGTGGGACACAAAAGTCTGCTGTCCAGCGCAATCGAGGCAGTAGCTGCCTGGAGGAGCCTGTTCCTTCCATGGCTCCAGGACTCTAGGAAGCCAGATGGTGGGGAACACATCTGCAACTGGGTATCTACATGGTGCCTACATTGGCCTGGACTCTGTACAGAGGAGGGTCCTCCGGGATTGACCTCTGGGCTCTCATGCTGCTGAAACCCAAGGGGCACTGGAATGCTGGTCTTGCTGCCTAACTCCCCTCCCAGCACCGTACCTGGTGCTCCCACAGTCTTAGTGAGACATAATGGCTCCTGGGTTTTCATTTAAGTCTGTCCCTTCTGAAGCATCTAGACCAAGGTCTGGTATCGTTCTCCTTCTCTGGGGCTCTTTAAATCCCTCTCTGGCCAGTGCAAGCCCCCGACTGGCTGCCCTTGGCATTCCGTCTGCTGTTACCATAGGTCAGGTATGCCTGCCTCTGATATCCGTCTCTCAGGCAGGCCGGCTTCAGGCTGTCCTCAGGGAGGCGATGGAGGCTGCTCTTAAGCCAGAAGGCGCAGTTTTTTCATACACAGTGCTCCTGAGCTCCAGACACTCCTTTGATCTTCTAGCAGCAAGCTTCCCCATCTTCCCTTCACCTCCCAGGGCAGGAGGGAATGATCTGAGGCAGGAGGAGGGGCAGCAGTGGACTGGGCTTCCTTGCCTCTGCCTGTTACTTGCTTCTTGAAGGCCCAGAGTCTTGGCCTAGCTTTGCTCTGGGGAGAGGACTGTAGGACTCGGTCCTGGGGACCAGCTCCCCTAGCACAGGTCTCTCGGACCCTTCTGTCGCCTAGGCCCACCCACAGCCTGCTGCTTTCTCTGTCTCCTCGCTCTTTGTTAGGAGCAGCAGCTCCTCTCTGAGAACAGATTCCAGGTGATCCCTGAAGTCAGGCAGCAGCTTACAGCTCTGCTCATGCACCCTGCACGGAGCTGTCTTTATGACCCTTCCTCCTGAGCCTGGCCCCGCTGTGCTGAGTCCACAGGTGTAGAATGCAGGTGTTGACTTAGGGATGGGTTTAGCTCCCTTTGTCCCGGGTTAGGCCCTTAGGATGGTTCCTGCCTCTGTCCCCTGCAAGCTCCTGTTTCGAGACTACTCTGGACATAACTTACCAGCCACGTCCTTGTCCTCCTCCTCACTCCCCTTGTCTCGTTGGTTACCCCTGGTCTCCTCCAGAGTTTGGAAGGCCCCGCTGAGCGGCTGCACACAAGTCCCATGGTCACCAGGAAACCATCTTTCACAACATCAGACTTTTAAAAGCC
Source organism: Graphiurus murinus (assembly GCA_004027655.1). NCBI lineage: Eukaryota > Metazoa > Chordata > Mammalia > Rodentia > Gliridae > Graphiurus > Graphiurus murinus. The sequence continues at coordinate 14,761 of PVLC010013131.1, read as the reverse complement.
TCAGTTGTCCCTGGAGAGACATAAAGCTAAAATTCCAAAACACTTGGCAGGAGACAGCCAGCCACAGACACGGCATGTTACTGGGATGGTGGCAGGTTTTCTCTTTCCATCCCTGCGCTGTCTGCCTCGTTCCTGGGTCTAAATTGTAGCACGTACGTGATATATGACAGGCGGTTAGGGCCACCAGGCTCAGAAGCCCAAGGAGGCAGTTTCTCTGAGTGGCACTGGGCCTGGGTCTGCAGGTGCGGCCTCTTTCTGAGCCACTGCCCGCCTTCCGTGCTTCTTATGACGAGCTAGCACCTTCCCTCCTGAGCTCGAAGCCTGGCCACAAAGGTCAGGTTGACTGTTGTTGAAGGTCCCTGGATCAGTGCCTGCAGAGGGCTGGAGTTATTCCCAGGGGAGACTTCTCTCTCCCCCGGCCCCCGTGGGCACAACAGTGCGTCTGTGCATGGCCAGGGAGAGAACAAGCTTTCTTCACTCCGCAGCCAGCGTGCTGCACACTAGATGCACACAGCCGACCCTTTCTCAAAGGGGCTGTGTTGGGCCCAACACCTCCCTCCCCAATGGCTGTGTTCGTCACGCCGCAGAGCCCGAGGCTGTGTCTTAGACTGCTCTTTGTTCCTCTAGGATTGGGCGCAGTGTCCTACAAATAGTCGCTTAATGAGCACTGGATGATTGATTGGGCCCGTCCTCTCCCTTTCCTGCAGAGAACTATCCCTGTACCTTGGCAATCCCATGGCATAGATTTATATAGGGTCAGCATTTTCTCTCCATCGACCCAGTCTCCCACATTGGATAGAAAGGAGGATTGTGCCGTAAGGAAAAGGGATGAGTTTGGGTGGCAAATCTTGTGACTGAAGCCAAGAGCTATTCCTGGGTGTCTAGTGAATGTCCTGAAATGATCTTTCAGGCCTGAGTCCTGAAATAAGCCGAAGGGGATATGAAGACAAGCCCTTGTTCATAGGGGTCGGACTCGCTGGGGCTTCCTTCCTTTCCAATCTGGTCACCACAGCCTGCCTCTGCCTGCCTCTCACCACCTTGGGAAGGGGCTGGATCAGCAAATCAGATGCAGTTTCTCTGCTTCACGCATGGGGAAGGCCCCTGTTGCAAAAATCCATCTTGAAAACAATTTAAATTTGCCCAAAGTTTCCCTAAAATGTTTTCAAGCCAGCCCTGTGACCCCAAGGAACATTTAGGGGCTTCCTTAGCCCCCCACCCCAATGGACTGAGTTGCCTTGCACTGTTGACAGTTCATTTTGGGCCCCCCCCCCCCAGCCCCGCCAGCCCTTGGCTAAAGCTGTGTCGAATGCTTGCTTCTTGGCCAGGAGTTTTATTGAAGCCAATGGGAAGGAAGATTCTGGATCTTTCATATAAAGTAGACTGGACCTGAGCAAAGAGGTTATCATAGACTTCATTCCAGAGATGCTTGGTCTCTAGGCCTGACTTTCTCCTAACTTAATTTTGGGTGGTTTCCAGACAGACTTTTAAATATACCTTGAATTCATCTTCTGCCTTTATTTTGTGTTATTGCGTGTGTGTTCGTGTGGTGCTGGGTATCCAACCCCAGGCCTTGCACACGCTAGGCAAGTGCTGTACCATTGAACCATTTCCCCAGCCCTGCCTTTCTTTGGAGAGCTTAAGAAACTTGTCCCATGTGATCCTTTATGGACAGAGCAGGAGAACCTGTGGGCTCCCCTCTGCCTTCCATGCACATACTCACACACAAAACTGAATGGCGGACGGATGGCGGAATGTTACTGTAGTAGTGATTGTATTAGATGGGAGTGTTGTAGTTACGGGAAATGTTTTCCTTCTTTGTTAGTAATTTCATATTGTCATTGATAAAGTATGTATTTTTATTATTTTTATGCTTTTCAAATTTTGATGCCCATTATGAAATATTTGGTTTCTTCTCTAAACTTTTTGTTTTCCAGTTGCCATGGCCTTGCCCTGTATAAACAATAGTGGTTAACACTTGAGCATCTCTCTGCCTTCTTTCTCAGTGCACGAGTACCTTTATGTAGCCCAAAGCACACATCATTGTGTTCTGCAAATCTTATGTAACATCATCTATCACCAGCGTCATGTCATTACAACTTGCCTTAAAATACACCAAAGTTGTGCCTGGGGTGTCGAGCAGTGATAGAGCACTAGCCTGGCACGAGTGAGGCCTGGGGTTCAGCCCCAGCACTACAAACAAAACAAAAAACTCCAAAGCAATCTTTTTTTTTTTAACTGCATAAAGCTATAAGACTGTTTTACTATTTTCCATTTTTTGTCATATTCTTCTCTTGTAAGATGAGAAGTATATAATTTTCTATATAAATCTTTGTGCATCACTGATACTGTTTCCTTAAAATAACCTTAGGAGTACAATTTCTGAATCAATAGGTAAAAGTGTGTGTGTTGTGCACATTATCATCATAAAGGGTAATATCTATTCTTTGTAGAAATTTAGGAAAACACAGAGCATTATAAGGAGAAAAAAAAACACCCATATTTCTATCACTGAAACATTTGGGTATGTTTACTTTCAATATTTTTCTATGTACTTACATTTTAAAAATAAAATTGGGATAATAGTGTGTATGCCGTGGTGAATCCTTTTTTCATTTAATATCGTGCTGTGACTATGTTCTTGTCATTTGGTTTTCTTTGCAATTTTGTTGTGTACCAGTTCTTATTACTAGAAATTTAGGTTGCAGCATATTTTGTTCTTACAATGAAACACTGTTCTGAACATCATTTTACATTAATCTCTGCACAGGTCTGATTCATTTCCTTGGATAAATTCCTGGAAGTAGAATTACCAATTCAAAGAGATTTGACATCATTAAGCTTCTTGATTACACATTACCTTAAAAACAGAAAACGCACATAAAAGAGTTTATCAAATGTACTCTGACAGCATTGAAAGCTCTAGGAAATAGCATCTCTGGACTGTAACATCCAAAGAGTTGGGATAATAGAGGAGCATTTCAGAAAGGTGTTTGGTTATTTTAGCATTTTTAGGAATACATCTTCCTATGGTTTATAATTATTTTAAGCATGATAACAATTTCGATGATGTTTAAGTAATGATTAGCCAGCACTGCAAAATAGCTAGGGATGATATTCTTGACCCATAGTAGGTACATTGAAACACCCTTTGGATTAGAAATGTATATGGGTCTCTTTTTTTCTTTTAATGACATTGGAGTACCATGTCATTAAAAAGAGACTAATGAAGTCACTTTAGCCTAATGACCCACGAAGTTTGATCAGATGCATGCTTAGTTCCATGAACCATCTTGGTGTTCCTGGGGTCTCAGATCTGGCTCATCGATTGCTCATCACTGAGAAATAATGCTTCCTTTAGAAGTAGATCTAAATATGAAGGACATCTTGCATCCAAAACCCCAGGGTCTTCTACCTGACAAATCTGCCAGGCTCCAAGCGCATTGCAGCAGGTAAACAGCCCAGGCCAGTGTTTGCATAGGGTCTGCACACTCCTGGTACTCTACAATGTTAATTTAGGTGTTACTCAGACAACTTTAAAAATGTTAGTTCTTCTTGTGGCTACTACCTATGACACATAACATTAGTTTTCCATTTACGTAGTGACAGAGCTTGATTTTTAAGCAAATAATGTTTTAAACAAGTGAGTAAAGAAAAAACATAGCACGTATGTAACAGGAATGACCAAGGTAGTACTGCAAGACTGGCAAACACAGGCTCACATGAGTGGGAAATCCCATAGCACAGTTCTTTTAGGGGACATCACTGTTGTTACCTTGAAGATATTTGCTTTCTTCAAAAGTTGAATGTATCCTCTTAGAGATAGATGCATCCACAAAATCAGCTAATACTCAATTACTATTTCTGTATTTCTTTGGTTATTTGCCCCCTTGGATGTAGCAGTGGAAGTATCAGGATCCTTCCTGGCTATTTTCCTTGGCACTTTAATATTGGAGATTTTCATGCCAAATTACTTCTTAATAATACATCTGTGTATATACCACTTCACATTTCAACAACGTGCTAAAACAGGAAGACAGCTGCCCTCCTCCCCCGCCTCCCCCGGGTTCGAAGATCCTTTCCAGAGGACATGACAGAGGGAGGGTTTTCAGGAAATCCATGTCTACATCTTTAGCTTCCTTCTGTGGCTTTTCTCAAATTGTAATTCCCAAAGATAGGTTTCACCATATTCTTTTACCTACATTTCTGTTAAGATTGTCCTTCTCCCTGTTTATAAGAGAAAGACCTGCATCTTCCCTCCTGTTTCTTTCAAGGTGCCTTCTCCAGGGTAGAACTTTAGAGGCATCAAACAAATGGACCATTCAAAGTGTTGCTGTTCAGGTAGCCCCATAAGTCATACCCTCCTTCACAGTAAGAATCCAATCTAATAAAATTTTACCTTGTGTTTAGTAATTATTTGTGATACATCCATCAATCATTTAGATACTAATAGCTTCAAAAAGCCAATCCAGATTATTTTTTAACAAAATTTTATGATCACATGATGTTTTTGTTGTTGTTGTTTTTTGCGGTACTGGGGATTGAACTCAGGGGCATTCTACCTCCGAGCTATACCCCCAGCCCTATTTTTTATTCTTTATTTTGAAACCGAGTCTCACTAAGTTGCGGAGTGCCTCACTAGGTAGCTGAGGCTGGCCTCCACATGATGTTTTTAAAATGCCCATTTACTACATACATAAATATATCTTTATTACAGAAAAGTATGAAAAGCTAATGATTAAAAACTTGAAAACATAAACAATTACATAAAGAAAAATTCTATGGAGAGGTAGAATGGAAATACAGTTTTAAGTAGACAAAGGGATACTATACGATTTGACTTAGGAATTTGTTCAGGAGTTTTTCAATAGGCGATAGTTGATATCACAGTGCTACTGTATTTATAACCCGCTGAGTACGTTGAAAAGCGTGGTATGTATGTTTTGTTTTGAAGTATTCATTTTATATAAGATATGCAAAAGGAGGCACAGTTGTTCAAAATTCTTTTAGAAAGTATGCAAACAAAAAGTTTGGGAACCCTGGGTATACACTCCCCCTGGAATCAGGACTAAGGCCCTGAGCATCGTAGTCATTGCGGGGGCAGCTTTGAGATTGGATCATACGTCTTGATATGGGACAGCGTCTCAAGTCGCAGCATACTGGGTCACCCATGGGTTCTTTGGACACTGCCAGAGACACAGAGCTCAACACCCTGCAGCTCAGGGAGATTGTGGACTAAAAAAGTCTGGATAACTGCTTTCTGCTCTTGTCTTTGCTACTATCCCCGCCATCTCGGGCAACTCCTGTCACCTCTGTGGGCCTTGATTTCCCCATCTGTAAAAGAGAGTTAATCTCTATATTTTTTTATTTGTTTGTTAGAAAGTTGAATAATCTGGTGAGATCCTCCATCCTGCTGCTAGATCTTTATATCAAATTGAACAAAAATAAAAAATAAAAACAAAACTCTGCTCTTTCTTATATCAACCTTTTAGATATTAGAAGGTACCTATAATGTTCCCCTCACCTCTTTTCCAGTTTTCAAACGTATGTTGTCTTTCAACTTTGGCTTACACAATCATCTTCCTAAGGATATGTTTTCCTCCAGACCAACAGTTCTCAAACTTTTGACCTCAGTCCCTTTAATACTCTAAAAAATAATTTATGATCTCCCAAAGAGCTTTTGTTTGTGTGGATTATGTCTTGATATTTACTGTTTGAGCAATTGAAACAGAAATTTTCGAGTCTTATATATTAATTCATTTAGAATAACAATGCAAACCATCATGTTAATATAAATAACATTTTTTCATAAAAATAACTGTATTGTCCAAAAAGAACATGTTTAGTGAGAAAAGGGGCTCTGTTTTACATTTTTGCAGATCTCTTTAGTGCCGGGTAATGTAATAAAATGTAGCCAGATTCTCACATGAGTTTACCATGAGTTGATCTGTAGCAATAAGTGTTGGTTGAGGTCAATGAAAATCTGGCTTATGCAGATATATAATGAAGAAATACAACCTTTTCATATTTTTGATATTTCACCATAACCTAAAAAATGGTAGTTTTTTAAAAACATTATGTGGTATCTGAAACCATATCAGTGAAATTTTTATACTCTTACATCAAAATCCATTTGTCTCTTTTGCATTTGAAGTGACCATTTGGTTTTGCACTGATCATTTGTAAAATGTAGATTCACTGAGTTATGCAGATCTTCCAAATGTTGGCACATTTCATTATGCAGTATGAAAATATTAGTTAATATCTGCACTGGTCTCATCAGCCTCCAAGCATTAAGAAGCTGTCAAGTTCATGGGGGCTGATAAAAGTTTTCAAAAATTCTAATTTTCACCTGAAAACTCTATTTTTATTCTTGATGATAAATATTATAATTTTCCTCAAAGTAAAAGACTCATTTTGTTCATTTTTGTAAAAAAAAAATCTAGCCAATACCCAAGTTGAAATAACTATAGTTTGTTGGTTTGTTGGTCACTCTGGTTAGTTCAGCTGGCAACTTAATTGTACAAATACTTTTCCCTGAGATAACTGGTGTACTTTGGTAAGAAAAGAAATGTTTTTCATTTCACTATCCCAAATATTAAAATGATATGTATTTAAGAGTCAATGTTTAATAAAAAATAAATTTTACTGCTTTATTAAGAACATTAAGGTTTTTTGTTGTTTCATTTTGTTTTGGGCTTTGGTTTTGGTTTTAATTGTGTGAGGTGGCAAATAATGCAATGATGACAAGTACAATTAGCAGTCACTGCATTAATTCTTGCAAAGATGACAGCAGTTTCACTCACTATTGCTTTTTTATAGCATTAGTGCAAGTGTCAACACAGTGAAAAAGGCAAATGGCATCTGAGTATTATTCTGAAAATACTTTAACTCCATGTACACTCTCTCCCTGAAAGAACCTTGGGATTTGGTCTTGGATTTGAGAATAGCTTCTCTATCCTGAATAGAGTATGTCTGATGAGACATTGTAGAACTGTCAGGTAATGAGATAGGTGTACCTTAGGTGTTTAGCCCTGTTTATTTTACTCTAGTCAATATCAATACTGCAGTTGTGGTCAAATAAATATCCATGTGTCTTTTATAGGAGCTACTATCAGGCTGTTTCTGTTTGAGGGGGAATAATACATTATTTTTTTTAACTGAATGAAAGATGGGTAATTAACTGATGACCTTACTCTGGGGATAAGGTAAGTTGGCCTGGCATGTACCATAGAAGTGGTAGTGACTGAGAGCTGTGGTAAGCTATGAGGCAGGGGTGCTTGTATTCTGGGTGGGTTTGGAAGCCCTGAAGGAACCCCGGGAAAGGATAGAAACACTGTGAGACCAGCTAAATATTCAAGAATTTTATCTCCAAAACAAAGGATGAGAAAATGGTTGAAATCTGAAATCTCAGCCGAGCTTTCTAGGGGTGGGGGTGGGGGGTGACTATGAAATATTTGGGTCATTCCAATGTCAGAGGATAGACAGAGGGACTTAGAAGACTAGAGGGTCTATCCTCTTTCAAGAGAGCAGTGATAATATGGCCAATAAGATACAGGTATTTGAAGTCACGTATGCCAGAAAACTGCAGTCGTTTCTCACCACCTCAGAGAACTTTGAGAAAATTCTCAACATTCCAAAAGTTTCACCAGTTCTCTGGGCCTCGAGTCCTCAGTAGCAATTAGTGCTAATTAATTGGAATTTGGAACTCCTGACTTGCAGGATGGGTGTGTGTTTGAGAGATGTTTATGAAAGATGATGTTTATCCCAGGGATTTCCTTTTCTTTCAAGTTTCAAGGCTAGAGGCTTAAGCATCTTTGATCCAAAGGAAGGACATTCAGTGGTTATTATAAAGCCCCAATCTTTGCTCAAGTGCCCTATAAGATTAGAGGCACCAGAAGGGCAGGATAGGACAAAGTGGATATTCTGTAGCCTTAGTCCAAGGAAGAATTAGAGCCAGGTGAGAGTCTCACAGATGGACTTTGAGCTGGCTGGCCTGTGAGCAGAGCTGAAAGAAGGGTCTTCCCTCCCTGAACCCCTTCAGGATCCCCTCTGCTCCTGTACCACCGTTCTTTCTGTTCCTATGAGCCATGTTCCACTTTGAAAAGCCAGTAAGAGGCAAATAATACTAATAATATTAAAACTAGTAATAATAAAATCACAGGAGACGAGTATTGCAAAGACCACATTTCTTGCCTTCACGTATTGTTAGAGGGCAAAGTGCAAGGTGTATTGTTCATTCGAATTCGCTGCTGCTCATTCATTCTGCTCTTGGAGGAGCAGGATGCTGGGAGAGATCTGCCCATTGTTACAAACCAGCCCCTGCTAGGAAGGAATAAACACACAAGGCTAACTCATTGTTGTTGCCCTGGAAAAATAAGAAATCTAGACTTTGGGAAGCTGGGGGTCTGGAGGGATCTGACTTACCCAGGTACAGGCTCCAGGAGAGAGAGAGGGATCTGACTTACCCGGGTACAGGCCCCAGGAGAGGACCCAGGGAGGAGATACATAGCGGGAAGGCTCCTGGCTGCAGGGCCTTCTACTGAGAGATCAGGGTCTGGACAAAGCAGTTGTTTCCATTCCAGCTGGCCTAATCCACGCCCGGGGAAAACAGAGGCTCTGGGAGGGAAGCAGAGAAGTCACAGCCATTTCTTCAAAGAACCTGGCCTGGGGTTTGTGAACACAAGCCCAGAGTTCTGCGCCTTTGCTCCTGTCCCAAGCTACAGCTGTGGCTTTCCAGAACCTTGCTCTAAACACTCCTTGGAGACCCTAGCTTTACCTAATAAGAACCAGCATTAGGAATTTAGAGAGTTTACAGAGCATGTTCACACATACCTGTATTTGATTCTCTCCAAAGCCTTTTAAGATCAGCCTTAGCATTAATTCTAATTTATAGAGGAGGCGAGCAGGGGAATGGGCTGGCCATCTGCACCAGCATCGGCAGGCATCAAGTAACCACTCCAATAATACTACAGAGTAGAAACAGCTTCCTTACTTTCCTCAGGAGGCAACTGAGCCCCCGAGAGGTTGACATGACTTGACCAAGGTCACAGAGATGATACAAGATGGGGACGAGGTAAAAGCCAGATCGTTCAGACTCCTGGTCAGCCTGTAGGAGGGGTGCCTTTGCATAGCAGCTTTGGGGTTGACCCTTTGTTCCTGTCTGCAACTAGAGAGGGCAGAGGTTTACTGTGATTTTATACACAGTGCCTTGGGGAGCTAACCTGGCTATCTCTCTCAGCCCCTCTCTGCTCTGCCTCTCCCCTGGCCAATCCCATCTGCCTTCGGCACTCCTTTCCTCTGTCCCTCTGTCCCTCCCCAGCGAAGAGGAGCAAGGCATGCATACCGCCAAGGGCTCAGCTTGCAGAGCTGGTAATTAGCTCTTTTTGTCCAGTTAACCACCTTTCATCTCCTCCACCTGCTGGTGTCTGCTTTCCCCATTAGCATCTCACAGCTCTTTGCCCAGCCCTCCGCCCCCTTCGTGGCCAGCTCGGGTTGTTTGTCAGAATTGATGGCTGAGGGACACACACTGGGGAGGGCGGCTCCTACCCACCAGAATTGCTCACATTTTCCACGCTGGGTGCCAGGCATCTTTCTCTTCTCCCCACCCCCGGAGGCAGCCAGGTTTAGGTCACCTGGCTTAAAGGCAGACAGTCGATAGCTCGGTCTCCAAATTTGGGGCCTTTGGAGCCCTGGTTGGTATTGCCTTTCAGTTCCTCTCTGTGTGAAACAGGAGCTGGCTCACCAGCAACTTCCAGGCCCAAGCAAAAAGCCTGCCGATGCCCCCTCATCTTCAGACGCTTGCCCCAGCCCCACAGTCCTCTGCACTGAGGCCATCTCTGCTGGTCAGCCAACTAGACTTCCCGAGTCTTTCTGGATAGTCCTGCTCTTACTGACCTCATGCTTAATCATGTATCCAGTGGGGGATCCTCTAGCCCCAGGTAGCTACTGAAATGTCCATTAAATTTATGTTGTATTTGCTTAAGTCAGATATAAATTTATAGTAATAAAATTTCACATTGTAGCCACATCACAAGTGCTCCGTAGCCACACGTGACTAGTGGCTGCTGTTTTGGACAGCGCAGAGAACATTTTCATTATGTGTGGGACATTCTGTTGGACAGCTCTGACCTCTGCAGCCAGAAATTCCAGTATGTTGGCATCCAAATTCCATCTCACAGCCTGTCTCTTCCTCCTAAATTGTCCAGAAGCTCCCTTGACCTTTCAAGGGAATCCATCTGCATTCCTGAAATGTCAGGACCTATTGGAACTGGAGGCCACCTGGCAAAGGATGCCTCTGCTGAGGAGTCCCCTGTGAACTCCACCATCACCAACGTTGAATGCCTGTTCTTCCCCCACACAGTGGGTTATGCAGGACCTGGGATGTCCCCCAGTGCATGTGATTGACAAGACTTTATTGTATTTGCAAAGGAGAGCGCTTGATGCCCATTAGATATATCCAAGCCATTGGCCTGAGCAGCCTGGAGTGACAACAGGATGAGGAGAACAGTGTTGGCAGAAGGAGTAGAACTGGGGATGGATGCCTCCAGATCTGCCCTGCCTTGCCCTGCCCTGGGATGAAGATGGGAAGTACCTCAGAGTCTCCCCATTTTTTTTTCACTCTCTTGGATATGATGCTTTACTGCAGAGGGAAGGGAAAAGTATTTCTTTTTTGTTTGTTTGTTTTCTGCGATCCAGAGAGAAGGGACCCTTTGGGGTAGGGTGTTTAACCAGAAGCAGTTTCTCTTTGGAACAGGGGCAGTTCTTTATTCCCTGCCAGTTCCTGCAGGCAAACAGCATGCTGGGCTGGCCTGCCGCCGCAACCCTACCTGTCATGTGCTTGGCAAGTCTAACTCCACTTCTTTTTTTCCACTGCCTTCCCCGCCCAGTCAAATTGCACTTGCAACCTCTCATTTTTCTGCTGCCTAGATGATTAAAAAGCATGACTTAGTGGAAAAATGTTGACCTCCTCGGGGTCAGCCTCTTAAGCAGCTGTTGGAGATAAGATTGTGCTGGAAAAAGACTCAGCAACCCTTTGCAAGGCTTTCTGTCTGATTACAAGGAAACCATGAGGCTGTTTGGTTCTGGTTGCTTTTTATTTACATTTGGAGAGAGGTACAATTTTGAGAGGCACAAATTGGTATAATCAGGTAATAAAATAAATCTCTGATAGAAGGATTAGAGTAAATATTATAGTGATTTTTAAAAATACAATTAACAAGACTTGTAAAAAAAATTTTTTTTAAACGGCTTCTTCTTTGAGCAATTCATGGAGCAAAGGTCTTTGGGCACTAAGTAGGATCAGAAGTTCAGTGCTCAGACTTCCCCCAAGGACTTAAAAGACTTAATCGTGAAGCTCTTGGTATAAAAGGCATTGTTTGGAGTTATTTTAATTACTGCATTGGTATTACTGCCTCTTGCTTGGAGATTGGGTACTTGCTGTAGTCCTGCTGAAACTGTTCCAAAGAAGACATTATGATTTGAATTGTGTTTATGTCCTTAGAGCATTTTATCGTCTCTGTATTTGCCAAAAGCTTGTACCCATCTAGTGAGACCAGAAGGTCACTTCATGTCTCAAGAGAAGAAACTGAAGTTGGGGATTGTGAGGACTTGGCAGGGGTCATACAGTTGATGTCAAGGACATAGCAAGGATCTGGATTCTGTGTCTTGACCTGGTGTCCTCAAGTGAACCCATTGTTAAAGTCCTACGGACATGTGGGTCCCAGGACAGACACTTCAAGGGACCTGGCCCTGAGCAAGTCATGTGCCCTCTGTGTGTTTCCCCATCTGTAAAATAGGTGTCCTACCCTACTGGAATTGAAATTAAGAGTCTGTTCAGTACAAATATAATCCATCAGCACCAACATTATTTTAATTGTTTCTCTCTGATTTTAGGGAAATACCGATTCCCAGCTTATAATGAAATCAGATATCCTTTCTATTTCCGCTAGCCTGGCCCTGACTCTCAACCTCTTTGCTCTGCCTTGGCTTGGGTGATCATAATTAAAACTGAGTTTTCTTGTCTCCCAGCCATGTGACAAGGAGGCCCAGCCCGGGTTTGGGGTCAGAGGATGGAGCCAGGAACCAGGGCCCAGGGGCTGTGCAGGGCCAGGAGACCAGTTCCTCTTGCTGTCTCACAGCTCTGTCCCCGATCCTAAAGGTTTAGGAAAGTACCATGAGTGGGAAACTCATCTTTTGGGACTGGCTGGCCACTGTCATCCTGGGGCCCAGGCTGAAGCCTCCAGCAGCTACCTGGACAGTGGAGATCCAAACACCTGCTCACCCTTCCCAGTAGGGACTGCAAAACAGGGATATCCAGCCAGTGGCATCCTAGTCCATTTTTCAAGAGGCACAGACATTAAAATAAGCAGATGGAGGTAGGAATGCTGGCTGTGCCCGGTGACCTCAGTCCCAGGGTGAGCCCACAGCGATAGGAAGTCTGAAAGCACTTGGTAACGTGTGCACTCCTCTCATTGGGGCTCCCCGGCTCGCTCTCAGAGCTCGCACTCGGAAAGCACCTTGTGTTTCTACCCCCAGGAGGAGCTCAGCTCCGCAGGAGAAGTGGCAAGGGAGCAGATAGCCCACCTGACCCACTCCCCACTGAGCACCTGCCAGCCTGAATGCACAGCAGTCCACAGCAGAACTTCAGGGTTGGTCGGGCAGGAGGAGAAGTTTAGAATGAGGGTCGGCTTCCCTGGGCCTCCTTTGACCCACCAGGTCCGCCCCCTTTCCCCCAGCTTGTTTTTCTCTGGCTGCTATTACAATACTTTTTATGAGCCTTGTTAAGTCTTTAATGATGCCTGGCCGTACAGCTGGCTTAAAGCTTAATCCCCAGCAATAGGCCTTTATTGGATAAATGGTTAATAATCACTGGTCTGCTGGGATTGGGGCGGCTTCATGAGGCCCGTGATTCTCAGAAGCCCCACGTGGCCTGTGACGTGGTCAGAGTGTGACTTGGCCTGGGAGCGGTGCTTGGGGTTGGGGTGCAGGAAGACCAGACACCCCGGGAGCACCATGGAAGTTGAGAGGCCTGAGTGTTCCTACCTCCTAGGAATAGAAGCCACGCGTCTGCTGTCATGGCCTTGTCTCCATCCAGCAGAAGCAGGCAGCCTCCTGAGATCTCTTCAAATGTGTGTTTCCACCTGTTCCAGTTGTTCTTTTGCCAGGAACAAGCTGTGTGACCACGAGGAAGTCTCCTGACCCCTCTGGGCCTGGGTTTCCTCATTTATCAAATGGAGAGGTGGGAGGAGCCAGCCTTGAGGGTACCAAGGGTCTGAGCTTCACTGAGCCCCAGCTTCCCAAACCAAGGTTCCCCTCTCCAGCTCTCGGGTGTGTCACTGAGGGCTGCGGGTGGCAAGGGCCCAGCAGCCCCAAGGATTAAGTACTTAAGCTGCCGGGCAAAGAATTGGGTCAGCTGTAGTCACAGGGCAGTGTGTGCAAAGGGAATCCACTGGGCTGGACTTGGTCCTTGATTTTATAGCCTGACTTGGGGTTTCTGCCAGCTCTGGGCTGGACACACAGTGGGCAAGGAGGGCAAAGGAGACTCTTCCAGGTCGAGAGCCAACAAGCAGCCAGGAGCTGCTCCTGCAAGAGGAAAGTGGCTTGGGTTCTGTTCCTGCTTGCTTGTGACTGGAGGCCCTGCCTTCATCCGGCTTTGGTTTTGACATGACATTTGCGATGGGATCAGGACCAGCTACTCGAGGGGCAGGGCAGCAATGGGACATGGCTGTCAAACAGGCCTGGGTTTGAGTCTCATTGGTGTCCAGGCTGTATGGTTTTGGACAACTTACTTGCCCAAGTCTGAGGCTCTTAAGATAGCATGAGCAATACCTATTTTAACTGCTTTGGTTTGAAGTCATATCTATAAAGACCCCAGTAGCCTGCTTCTACTAGGTGCCAATAACTATTCCGCTAGGAGCTTAATGTTTTGGTACTTGTATGCTTTGGATTGCAGGTATAAAATGCTTGCTGCAAAGAAAGACATGGCTTACAGGGATGACATGGTTTTGAATTCTTTTATCTGGAAATAAAGAGCACAGTTATACCAACCTTTTAGATTTAGTGCCACTGCCACCAAAACTTACAGCTTCAGCATTAGAAGCAAAGTCTGGCTGGGGGACAGTTTCCCTTGAAACTTATTCCCCTGGCTCCTGCTTTGCAACCCCCCCCCCCCCAGTGCCCAGAAGGCACAGCACAGTCCCTGGCAGACTGCCAGCACTAAGTGTGCCACTTGTGTGAGAAAGGAAGGAATTGAATTTCTCTTTTCACATATGTTTGTGACCCCGTGTCTGCTCTGCTTCTATTTCAGATCTTCCCCGACCCATCAGACTTTGACCGCTGCTGCAAACTGAAGGACCGCCTGCCTTCCATCGTGGTGGAGCCCACAGAGGGCGAGGTGGAGAGCGGGGAGCTCCGGTGGCCCCCGGAGGAGTTTTTGGTCCCGGAGGATGAGCAAGACAACTGCGAAGAGACGGCGAAGGAAGACAAGGAGCAGTAGGGTCGCCACGGGCACCCTGGGGGTCATGCCAGCCAGCATCTGTACCTGAACTGTGTTTTTCCCATCGCGATGGAAGAGAGTGAGCCGAAATCGTTCTGAAAATGTCAAACGAGGCTTCCGTTTTGCACCTGCAAATCGCAAATCACCGAGTTGGTTTTTTCTTTTTTCGTCTTTTTTTTTTTTTTTTTTTTTTTTAGTTCGTTGAGCAGCGGAGCCCTCTGACAACTAGAAGGGCCTTCAGAGAAAGGAAGCTGCTGAGAGCAGGGG
>PVLC010013130.1:32500-42468 GCA_004027655.1 Graphiurus murinus | reverse complement strand
TGGGAAGTTGCTGGGAGAAGTTCTGGGAGGAATTGGTTGGGAAGAAGAAGCGGTTGGGAAGAGGTTGGCCGGGTTGCTGGGGAAGTCCTGGGAAGAAAGATTGTGGGTTGCTAGTGGAAGACGGGTTGTTAGAGAGAGGGGTTATTGAAAGTTTGTAGGAAAAGCACTATTTGGAAAGACGACCTCTGCACTGTGTTATTGTTTGTGCAATGCCTTGATCCCAGAAAGAGAGAGATATAATAAAAGAGGTTCGAACCAGTAGCATTTAGCCGGCGTCTTTTATTGGGGCCTCACGGCTGAGGGTTCAGCCTGGGGTGCCCGATAGAAGGGGTCAAATGAGAATTGTGAGCACATATATTGTTATCAATTTGTACCTAACAAAGATGTATGCTTACAATGTATGAATAAAAATAAAAATTAAAAAAAAATAAAAAAAGAATAATCCCACACTAGGAAAAAAAATAAAGAAAAGTATCTGGCATGTGGTGCAACAGCAGAATCTATTAAACTTTCATAGCAAACACTTCCAGAATGTGTGGAAAAAAGCTATGATGTCCCTTGAGTTCTGATGCCATACAAAGTCTATTCTCACATCTGTCAAGCTAGTCTTCTTGTGAGAATTCACCAAAATGAAACCATCACCAAGGATGATACATAAATAGCTTTTGTATTCACTGTATTCTGCTATGTTTAAATCAAGCTAAAGGTCTTTCTAGGAACAGGAAAAGTCCTGTATGTTCTTATGGGAAAAGAGCAAAGTGGGTTTGTGGCAGAGAAACTGTCTTTGGGGTGAGGGAATATAACTGAGGACATGTACTCTCAGCAACTAAGACTCAGTGTTGTGTGACAGAATGGAAGTCAAAGTAGTTGTCAAAGTTTCTCAACTTTTCTCAGCCCAAAGGAGGTTCTCAGAAGATCCATTGGTTTTACATGTAAGCTTCCACTGTTTGAACTGAACTTGCTTCTCATACTGGGCGGTTGAACCTAGGGCAAGTTTCCCATGGCCAAAGGAAATAAAACCAATTTTTCATCTTGATAGTCAAGGTTTTCCCAAGCCTTCTCCAAATCAATTCTTGACCCTTATTCTACAGTCCATGTGTCCCACAAACACAGCCCATCCTTTCCTTCTTGGTGTTCACAGACCTCTTTACTCTTTACTGCTGGTGCTTCCTCAAAATCTCAGTTCTTCAACAACCCTTCTCATCCTTCAAGTCAGGACTCCAAAAGCAACCAATCAACTACAGCACCTTACAATATGGTTTCTCTGTTTTGTTGTTGTTTTTAAGTTCCACTCCATTTTGTACCTCATTGCTTTTGTTTATTTCAGTCTGTCTTCAACTTAATTATCTCCTACTTCCTTGTGCATTTCCTGAAGCTACATGAATTCACCTTTTTTTCCCCTCCAAGGGGGATTTGCTAGGAGTGGGAGGTGAAGTGTGAGATTTAGAGCTCATCCTCCAGCGACAAAACAGTTCCACTTTCGTCTGCTTCAAATACTGGACTACAAACTTCAGACTTCCACAAAATATATCATTTGAGGGAAAAGTTCTGCAAAATAAAGAAGTTTGAAAACTACTGTTTACTTATTTTCACAGCCTCTTCTCTTTTAGGCATAGTCCTTTCTCTGTGGTGGTAGACAGCAATAAGTACTGTTAAGCACTGTGAGAAAAGGTAATTGCAGAGATGGGTTTCACCTGGATCAAACGGCATGATCAGAACTTTTTTGGGGGGTGGGGTGGGATGGGTACTGGAAGTTGAACCAAGAGACATTCTACATTCAAGCTGCAGCCCTCTTTTATTTTCTTGCTTTGGAACAAAATCTCATTATGCTGCTGAGGAGCCTTGCTAAATTACAAACCTGCAATACTCCTATTTCAGTCTCTCAATTACTGGGATTACAGGTGAACAACACCATGTCTGCTCTGAATTTCTTAAAATAAGTAGTGAACTAAGATATAAGCAAGAATTAAATGTAGTATATATTTCCCAACCTCCTGACCCAAATATACAACCAAAACTAAATTTTATAGAATTTTATTGGTGCAATGTAATTATATATTGTAGTGAGACTCAGATACAGTCATATAAGTAAACAACATCCCTTGGGTCATTTCCCTATGTATCCCACCCTACTACTTGCTTCCTCCCTCCCTATACATGACAGTGAGATTGCTAGTGATACCTTCATATATAAACATAACATTATTTGGTCTATTTTCTTCCTCAAGTCTCCCTTTCCCTCCTCCCCTCTTCTCTTCCCTGGTCCCCTCCCTCTATTCTACTGGTGTCTCTCCTCACTTTCATGGAGTCCCTTTTCTTTGCTATATTTCTCTCTAGCTTCCACATATAACGGAAAATATATTATCCCTGATTTTCTGAGACTGGCTAATGTCTAGTGTAAAAATTAATATCTTCTACCATCTATCCTTTAGCCACTGTGATTGACAAGTTAATGCCACCCCCAAAAACATGAATATCCTAATCCCCTGTAAAATATGTTGCATTACACAGCAAAAGGGAATTAAGATTGCAGATGGAATTAAGGTTTCTAATAAGTAAAAGTCAAAAGAAGGAAATTTATACTGTATTTTGTAGGTGGGCTCTATGTAATCATAAGGGCTCCTTAATTATGAAAGAGGGAAGCAGGAGAGTAAGAAATAGAGAGCTAGCATTATGAAAAAGACTGCTGGCTTTAAATTTTTAGAGTAGGTCAAAGAGCCAAGAATTCTAGGAAGAATCTAGAAGTGTAAAAGGCAAGAAATTTTTTTCCCTTGGAGCTCCCAGGCAAGAAGGTCCTGGAAACACATTGATCATGGCCCAATTAAACTAATAGTTGAGACCTATTTTAATTTTTTACTCTCAGTACTACAAGATAATAAATTTAACATATTTAAGCCTCTAAGTTTGCGGTGGTATTTCCACAGCAGCAACAAGAAATTTATGTACTAAAAAAAATTATTCTAAGTTTCCCCAGATGCCCAGAAACTGCACTCTATTTATTGAATATCATTTCTATTTCAGTCAGCTATCATTAACCCCAAACTATCTTTATTTGTAAGATGATCATTATCATTTGATGGCAGTATTTTTTATAAATTTGTTTGTCAAAACAATTACTAGGAAAGATAATACTAAAGGCTTGATGAATATTTATACAGTTATTTTAATTAATTAGTGTCATTTCAGACACCACATTTAGAAGCAAAATGTATTTTTAAATCCCCAGATAGCACATAATATTTTTACAAGATTTTTTAATTTTAAGATGACAAACTTGTTCTTCATGTTATGACTTGATCTCTGCTTTTAAAACATTCTATTTAAAATTAGGCATTGTTTGATCTTCCTATAGTAGGTATGTAGATTAAAAAATAAGAAAATGAGTAGAATTAAGGCATATCTCATATTTAACATCATTTAATCAAGATATTCAAATTGTATTCTAAAGGTTGTAAAAGTCAAACACAACTGGAAATCAAAGAAAAACTCAAACAAATGTTCACAGATACATTTGTTACTTCTGGTTTAAAAATGCTTTCATATTAGTATTTTTTATAAAATGTAGAATTGTTTTTATCTGAATAATTAAAAATATTATCAGGTGAGATTTGCCAATGTATTTATTCTAGTTTAGACAGGGAATCTTTCTAAATTGCAGGGTTTAAAAAAATAGGTTAAAGTGATATAATTTTACCTATTCTACTCCCTACAAAGGTTTATTTTGAGAAATGTATTTGAATCAACACATAACTTACCAAATCATTTTTCCCAGTTCCTACCATGAGTTCACAGCAAGCCATAAACACAAACAAGAATTAGGTAATATCTCAACAATTAATGGATAATATAAGAGGAAAAAAGTTATCGGAGTCCATAGCTAACACAAATCGCAATGGGAATGGCAATGTATGTCTGTTCCTAGAGAATTAGAATGGCTGCTATGTGCCATCCACCATGCATACTAGATGTTTTATGTTTGTTACATCATTTTATCCTCGCAATAATCTGATGAGTGATTGCTATTGTTCTCTTTTTACTGATGAGAAAATCAAGGCTTAGATAGTTAATTAAGTGAACTGAGGCCAGGTAAGAATAAGTGATAAAGTCAAAATTTATTCATTTAACAAACAATTATTGAACACTTACAGGGGCATTGTTTCAGATTCAGGGGTTATAATAGTAAAGAAAACAGATAAAATGAATGCCTTCAAGAAACTTATATTTTAGAAGGAGAAATAGAAAATAAACAGGATACAAAGTAATATATATATATATATATATACATATATATGTGTGTGTGTATATGAATATAGTAATAAATACCTACAAAGATAAGGGACATACAAAAGAGCAATAGAAAAAGGATGAAAGCTGAAATTTTAAACAAGATGGTCAATGAAATTTTCATGCAGAACATGTTAAGTTTGACATGCCTATTAGACATGTAAGTGCATTTGTCAAGTAGGCAGTGAAGATATGAGAGAAGGTGACATTTGGGTAATTGCCTAAAGAGAGTTTGACACATTTGAGGGTAAGCACTTAAGAAAGAATACTAGAAAGGTCCTGAGGTGGCAAGTTGGTGTGACTGAAGCCGACTGAGAAAAGAAAAGAGCAACAGAAGATGGAATCAAATCGGAATGGTTGAGTGGTTAGATCATATATGACCTTGGAAGTCCTAGTCAGTTCTTTGGCATTTGACTCTAGAATGAAATAGACCAAATTATGCATTGTGCATGTGTAAATAAATTACAAGTATCCCATTATTGTGTTTAGTTACACTACACTATTTTTTATTTTATTGGTATATTTTAATCATACATCTTGATAAAGCTCAAAGTGATGGAGGTATACCTGCACACAGTACTCTAATTTTTTAAATAACTAAAAGAGAAAAGAAACTGAGGTTTTAATTCTAGGAGGTCACATATTAATAGATCATTTTGGGCTGACTATAATAACAATTCAAAGAGGAAAAATAGGGAGACTGGTTAGAACACATGTTCAACAATCCAGACAACTTGTACAAATATGATAACAATAGAGAAGAGGAAAATTGCCACATATTTAATATATTTGAAAGTAAAGTCAGCAAAATTTGCAGATAGATTGAATGTGGGAGGTAACAGAAAGCAAGGGGTCAAAAATGACAAGTTTAAAAGCTTGAAAAGCCATAAAGACAAGTTGTAATTACTTTTGAAAGAAAGAGGTTTGGTGGGAAAATAGCAGGAGCTTAGGTTTGAAGATAGTAAGTTTGATATTCTTATTAGACATCCAAGGACAAAGTTGGATATGTTAGACTGAAGTGTTGAAGAAGAGTTTGGACTGTAGAAATGAATTTGAAAGCACTAACATATACATTCAATTCCAGAACTCTTTGATTTCCAGTTCTTAACTGTTGGAAATATTTCACCATACATATCTCAGATTATATATTACTATCATGAGAACAGTCAGAAGAAAGGAACCAGAGAAATTAGAACACATCTACAACAATCCAGACAACATAAGTTCACGTTGTCCAGCAAATATCTTTGGAAGAGAACACCTCTGTCTAGATCAAAGAGTAGATCTGTCTCCTGAACAACATACTAAAGATAATGCTTCCCTTAGTTGCACAGATTGGATACTTTGGTTTGCAGCTTGCAACTTTTTTGTTTTTAATTTATTGTTGCATTGTAATGATACATCTTAATAAGGTACATGATGGTAGAAGCATACATGTACACATCACTCGTTTAGCCCTTCCCCAGTTCCCACCCCATTGCCTCCACCCTCCGTCCTTCTCCTGTTCAGCTTAGTGATTGACTTTGGTATGTTCCTGAATGTACATCATGTGCATTAGGGTGCTTCTATCTTCCCCCTTCCCATCTCCCTCAGTTAGATCTCCTTCTTTACTCATCTAAAGTTTCTCCTTTTTTGTCTGGAGTCCCTCTTATGCCCCATTTTCTCCCTAGCTTCTGCATATTAGGGAAAGCATAAGATTTTTTACTTTTTTGTGGCTGACTAATCTCACTTAACATAATGTTTTCCAGTTCCATCCATTTCCTTGAAAATGGAATGATTTTGTTCTTTATGGCTGAGTAAAATTCCATTGTGTACATATACCATAGTTTTGTAATCCATTCATCTGTTGATGGACATCTTGGCTAGTTCCATAGTTTGGCATTTGTGAATTGTGTAGCTATAAACATAGATACACATGCATTAGTCTGGTAGTTTGGTTTCCATTTTTTTGGGTAGATATCTGGAAGTGATTTGCTAGATTATATGGTAGGTTCATTCCCATTTGTCTGAGGATCCTCCATACTGTTTTTCAAAGTGGTTGCACTAATCTGCAATCCCACCAAAAATGTATTAGAGTTCCTACTTCTTCACATCCTCACCAGCATTTGTTGTTGTGTGTTTTTGATGATTGCCATTCTAATTGGGGTTAGGTGAAATCTCAAGGTAGTTCTGATTTGCATCTCTTTGATTGCTAATGTTGAATATTTTTACATAAACTTATTCCATTTGTATTTCTTCTTTTGTGAAGCATTGATTTAGTTCACTTGCTCATTTTTAATTGGGTTATTTGTTTAATTAGCAGTGAGTTTCTTGAGTTCTCTGTATATTATTTTTCATCTCTTATTTTAGTAATTTGATTTGATTCTCTCCTTCTTTTGGTTAGTTTGGCTAGTAGTTTATCTACCTTGCTTATTTTTTCAAGTAACCAGCTTTTGGTTTTGTTGATTTTTTGTATTTTTTTAACTCTACCTCATTGATTTCTGCTCTGCTTTTAATAATTTCCTGTATTTGCTGGTTTGGGGTTATATTGTTCCTGTTTTTCAAGGGCTTTGAGATGTTTCATTAGGTTATTTATTAGGTGATTTTCTGTTCTTTTTATGTGAGTACTCAGTGCTGTGAATTTTCCTTTTACTACTACATTCAAGGTGTCCCAAATTTTTGATACATTATGTCTCTGTTTTCATTTGTTTCTAGGAATTTGTTGATTTCTCTCCTTATTTCTTCTATAACCTATTCCTCATTCAGCATTCTTGTATTTAGTCTTTATGTGTTTATGTAGTTACTCTGTGTCTTCTTATAGTTGATTTCTAGTTCTATTCCATTATGGTTGAAAAGTCATAGGGGATTTATGTGACATTTTTCTAATTTGCTAGTGCTCACTTTATGACCCAGGATATATGGTCTAATTTGGAGGTTCTATGAACAGCTAAAAAAAAGGTGAATTCAGCTGTAGTTGGGTAAAATATTCTGTATGTGTCTAATAGGTCCATTTCGTTTATAGTGTTCTTTAGGTCTGAGGTATCTTTACTAACGTTTTATCTAGAAGATTGGTCTAGTGGTGTGGGAGGAGTGTTGAAGTCTTCCAGTATTGTTGTATTGGGATATATATGTGCCCTAATGTCACAAATAGTTTGTTTCATCAAAGTGGCTGCACCTATGTTTGGGGCATAAATGTTGGCTATTGATTTATCCTCTTGCTGGATTATTTCTTTTACTGTAGAAATGACCTGTTTTGTCTCTTCTGATAAATTTAGACTTGAAGCCTAGTTTGTCTGATATCATAGTTGCTACTCCTGCTTGTCTTTGAGTTCCATTAGAATGGATTACTGTGCTCCAGCCCTTCCCCTTTAGTTTGTGAGTATCTTTACTTGTAAGGTGCACTTCTTGCAGGCAGAGTATAAATGGATTATGGTTTCTAAGCCATTTTGGCTCCTTATGTCTTCTTATTGGGGAGTTGAGGCCATTTATATTCAGCATAATTATTGAGAGATGATTTTTAATTCGTAACATTTTGAGTTTCAACTTCTGTTTGATGTAATGTTTGTTTTTTGCTTATTTGTTCATTTGATGGAAATCATTGTTTCTCTGGTTCTCATGTTTATTTATTCATTCTTCTTTGTAATTAATCTCTTTGATCATTTTCTCTAGTGCTGGTATGGAAGACATAAATTCTTTCAGCTTCTATTTGTCATTGAAGATTTTTATTTCCCCATCAAATTTGAGACATATTGTTGCTGGGTAGAATAGTTTGGGCTGGAATTTCTTTCAGAGTTTGGAATATGTTGCTCCAGGCTCTCCTGACTTTCATGACTTGTTTTGGAATATCTGGAGTGATTTTAATTGGTTTGCCTCTGAATGTCACTTTGTCTTTTATTTTTGTTGCCTTTAAAATTCTCTCCTTGTCCTCTATGTTTGTCAATTTGATTATGATATGGCATTGTGAACCTTTTCTCTGATCTTGTCTAGTGGGGGTTCTATATGTTTCCTGTACCTACGTGTCAACCTCTTTTTCTATGTTTGGAAAATTTTCTGATATTACTTCTCTGAAAAGGTTATTGATTTCATTGGTTTCAGGTTCTATTCATTCTTCCATGCCTATTATTCTTAGGTTAGCTCTTTTAAAATTGACCCAGATCTTTTCAATGTCCAATTCATTTTGTCCAATTGCTTTTTCTACATTATATATTATGTGTTCATTTTTGGAGTGGTCATCTTCTAAGTGTAGTATTCTATTTTCCATGTGTTGTTGTCTACTGCTTATAGTTTGTGTTGATGCCTTCAATGCAGTGATTGCATCCTTCACTTCCTTTGGAGCTTCTTTTTATTCCTATTTCGGGTATCAGATTCTTTGTTTCTTTGTTCCTTCATTTCCTTCTGGCTCTCTGTTAATTCTTTTCAGAAATCCTGTAATTATTTTTACTACTAAGGTTCTGAGTTGCCTTTCTAGTAATCCTTGCAATTCTGTGTTGGCTGTTTCTATTATTGTTGTGTTCTGGGAACTCATTGTTTCTTTGATATTCTTCTTTCTCATGATTTCAGGTTTCTTTAGTTTATATCTGTTTTTGCTTTTGATAGCTTTCTCTCACTCTGTAGGTTTCCTAAGTCTATTCTCTCTCTATTTATAGTATCTTATTCTGGAGGTAGATATTTACCACTAGGTATGCCTTAAAAGTGAATAGCTTCTACTATAACGATATTCTCAGTTCTCTGTTGTGTGTTTATTACCTTTTGACACCAACTTTGAAAACTCTGTCCAATATCACCCCACTGTTGTTCTGCCTGCAGATCGTCAGTATTGGTTTGCATTTACTCTAGGTCTCCTGCCTGTTGCAATGGTGACAGGGACCTGTCTCTCACCTCCCTTATAAGGAGTTGGCTCAGAGATCTGAGAAGAACAGTTTCTGCCCTATGCATTTTTAAACTTCAATGTGTGGGATGTTGGGCAGTTCCTTTTGTCGGGTGTGGTTAGTTTGTCCTTCATGTCTGGCAGTCCTTTCTGGTGGTTCACCCCTCTGGTACAATATCAACAGTAACGATTTAGGGGTGTCATCTGGTATATACAAGGGCAAGTTATGTTGTATTCAATGGTGAAGGGTGAGTGAGGAGGAAGGAGCTGGAGTAATGAATACAAGAATAGGGTAAAGTAGAGGATAGGATCAAGTAGAATGAGTTGAGTGTAGTAAGGTAATATTTAGTAGAGAATAGAGATAGTAAAAATATAGGAGGATTCTAGTAGACACTATAGAGTACTTAGGTATAGTGATATAAAATGTATTTAATACAAGACAAAGAAGAAAAGAAAAAAATAGAGAGACAAGAGTAAGTAGAAAAGAGAGAACAAGCTTGTAAAAGGGAAAGGGTGAAGACACTTGTAAAAGGGATGAGGAAGAGAGCAAGCAAACAAATGTTAAAAAACCAACAAAAAAATCGCCTACAAATATATGAGCACCTGTAAAACAAAAACAAAAGAGAGAAAAATACAGAACAAAATGGCAAAGAGGAAAAAAATATATAACAATGATGAAAAAGGGAAATGAAAAATAAAGAAAACACTGCAACACTTGGCCTTTACAGCCCTCCTGAGACTGCATGGCTACTTTCATCCATTTAAGGTCCACTTAAGGTTCTCAAGCATGTTCCAAATGTTGTCACTTGCTCCGTAACCTATAGCAATGATGTCCGTC
>PVLC010013130.1:0-27500 GCA_004027655.1 Graphiurus murinus | reverse complement strand
ATCCTTCAATTTATCACATTGTGATGTTTAATTCTGAAACTCTTACTTAGTGTTAGTTGTCACTAGAAGCCTCTGAGGCTATAACTTCATATTTTATGATCCCAAGAAAACTTTCTTTATTAAATTACAAGAAAGAGACGATGCTTTATGTTATTAAATTGGAATTCCCCAAATCTCATTATATATTCTTGCCATCTGCATTTTTATGATTGTTGTCTAAAGAAACCTTCTGAAAATCTCAGTATTAATATAAATTTCTCAAGTTTTACTATCTGGTTTTTGTGGCTTTCTAAAACAAAGGTTCTTTTTTTAATTTAAAGAAACAGTAACTCAATTGTGATACTTTCATATAAGTGATTTATTATTTGACCCAAAATGAACCTTCTCATAAGGAATATAAATATGATAATATGAAAACCACAGTAGGCATGTTTAGTAGAATTAAATTTTAGTGAAAGACATAAATCAATAATCATGTATTCCAGCATTTTTATACTTTTATAATGCATGGTAATTATACATCAGAGTGGGGTTCAAGGTCATACAAACATGTACACAGGTCTTGGTGTGTTTCCCTTGAAGTCCCACCCTGCTCCCCACCCATTCCTGCATATAAGAGTGAGATTGGTAGTGACACCTTCATACATGGGTATAGCATAATTTGAAACATTTCATTCATCAGTTTTTCCTTTACCCCTCCCCATCTCCCTCTCTCTATCCCCTTCCACTATTCTACTGGTCATTCTCCTGAATCATCGATAGTCTCTTTTGTTTCCTATTTTTTCTCTCTAGTTTCCACATATGAGAGAAAACATTAGATTCTTGACTTTTCAAGACTGACTGATCTCAGTTAGCATAATATTCTCTAGCCCCATCCATTTTCCTACAGATAATATAATTTTATTCTTCTTTATGGCTGAGTAAACTTCTATTATATATAATTAACATATATGTATATATATCACATTTTTATCATTCATTAATTTGTTGACAGATGACTGGGTTGGTGCCCTAATTTATCTATTGTGACGTGTGTTGCTATAAACATGGATATACATATATCACTATAGTATTCTGACTTTAATTCTTTTGGAAAGATACTGAGATAGCAGGGTCATATGGTGGCTCCATCACTAGTCTTTTGAGGAATCTCCATACTGATCTCCATAGTGATTGTACTAATTTGCAATTTTATCATTAGTATATTAGAGTTCCTATTTGTCCATATTTTCACCAGCATTTACTACCTTTTATATTCTTGCTGATTACCCTTCTAACTGGAGTTAGGTGGAATCAATGTAGTTTTGGTTTGCACTTTCCTGACTGATAATGGTGTTGAATATTTTTTCATATGCTTATTGGCATTTTCATTTGTTTCTTTAAGAAGTGTCTATTCCATTCAATCACCCATTTTATTGGGTTATTTTGTTAATGCTAAGTTTTAAGTTCTTTATATATTCTAGGTATTAGTCTGATATCAGAAAAGTAGCTAGCAAAAATCTTCTCTTATTCTGTAGACTTTCTTATTAGAGCCTTGATGGTTTCCTTTAATGTGTGGAAACTTTTCAATTTGATGTCATCCCACAAATTGATTCTCAGTTTATTTCCTGAGCTTTGGTGATCTTATTGAGGAACTCTCTAGTAGTGCCTTTTTTTTTTTTTTTTTTTTGCGGTACTGGGGATTGAACTCAGGGGTATTCTACCTCCAAGCTATACCCCCAGCCCTATTTTTTATTCTTTATTTTGAAACCGAGTCTCACTAAGTTGCGGAGTGCCTCACTAGGTAGCTGAGGCTGGCCACGAACCCAGATCCTCTGGTCTCAGCCTCCGGAATGCTGGGATTACAAGCGTGCGCCACCACGCCCTCTAGTAGTGCCTTTTGTTGAAAAGTTGGTTCTATGTTCTTTTCTAGTACTTGCAAAGTTTCTGATCTAATTTCTAGGTCTTTGATCCATCTTCAGCTGACTTTTGTGTGGGGTGAATTCTTCTATATATGGATATCCAGTTTTCCCAGTACTTCCCAGTACTTTTCCAGCCTTGTTAAAAGACTGTTTTTCTCCAGCATATGTTTTTAACTCTGTGTCAAAAATCCAATTGCCTATAAGTGTGTGGATTTGTTTCTGTAACTTGTATTATCTTCTATATTCTGTTTTTGTGACAATATCATACTGTTTTTGTTACTATACCTCTGCTTTGTCTATGGAGGCTTACATCATGAGCTAATGAACTTGATTTGACAAACATTTCTTCTCCATGATGTTAAAGACAAAGTATCTTTCCTCAGGAGATTGAAACCTATCTCAGCTGATATATCCAACATCTCTGTGAGTCTTGTCATCATAGTTGAGGGTAGAGGAAGTCATATATGATCAAATATTTCTCCAATACATTATAGTAGATGTGTATTAGTTATCAACTGATTCAAAAGTGATGCAAAATAAGGCACCTGGAAGCTCAGTCACCTTAGAAAGAGTGTGGGTATGAAGAGAGAAAATTGAGGCCCTTTTTACAATTACATGACACATAGTATCTAGAGATGATATATATAAAATCTCTTTTTTCTGAAATAAATATAACCTTACTTCTTACATGCCCTGAGCAAGGAAAATTGAAACACAAACCCATGCACACACAAATATTCTGAGTACTTTGTACCAATGTGCATTAACTTACTCATTCCATAGAATCTCTTCAGTTTTTGCTTAAACCACAATGATCTTCAATTATTTATACTTCTCATCTGAAGACTTACATTATTTCATATAATGGGACATACAGAAATTATCATATATGTATAGTACTTTTAGAGCTCACATACATATACATATGTAGAGAGAGGAGTTTTGAGGACATCTATATCAGGCTAGCCAAAAAAGTGTCAATTTATTCATATTATTTTATTCAGAATAGAAAGCTGAAATATAAAGTATTAATAAAGACATTAACTTTTAATTCAGGAGGTTGAGACTAGAGATCCAGGTTGGTGGCCAGCCTCAGCTACCTAGTGAGGCACTCCGCAACTTAGTGAGACTCGGTTTCAAAATAAAGAATTAAAAAACAGAATAGAGTGGGGGTATAGCTCAGAGGTAGAATGCCCCTTAGTTCAATCCCCAGTACCGAAAAAAAAAATCCAGCTGAGATAGATTCTAAGAGTTCTAATTTTCCTCTTACAAAAACAACTAAAAAAACTGGACAAAACATATGAAACAATAAATTCCAACATCCTCAACATCAGACAGTGAAGAAAAGTGATTCCTGAGGAATGGGAAACAAAAAAATGAGCCCTACAATTGTCCTACCTTACAGTCTAGAAACTCAGGAAGAGGCTCATAATCACTTTCTATTGAGAAGATAGAGTCCAGAGAAAACAAAGTGCTTAGAAATCACAAAACAGAGCACCAAGAGAAGAGGGTGGCACACACAGAGAATTCTGGAAATTGAAAGGATATTCCCCTGGACTGGTGAGTTCTGGTTAGCACAGCATATGAGGAAATTATGTGAGGATGGTGAATGAAACAACTAGAGAGAACAGTGTCTGAGCATGAATGAGGCCACATACTGCCTGTTCCCATGGAAGAATAGAAAAACACCATAATACATGAAGTAAAGTTTACAATACTTAAATAAAACGCCTTGCTTCTGTAGTGGGGAAAACCAATCTAGAAAAATCCCTGCTCTATTCCTACCAAAAAAAAAACATAAAAGCTGACCCTGAGGAACCAAACTATTTTTAAGTAATTTAGCCATGTAGTAGAACAGAACCCAAGAATATTATTTGTATATATTTATTACATTTATATATATATATATATATATATATATATATATATATATATATATATATATTTATATATATATTTCAGTCCTAGGGGTTGAACCCAGGGGCATCCTATCAGCAAGCTACACCTCTAGCCCCATTTCTTATTCTTAATTTTGAAACAGGGTCTCACTAAGTTGCAGAGAGCCTCACTAAGTAGCTGAGGCTATCCAGGAACCTGGATCCTCCTGTTTCAACTTCCCAAGTACTGGGATTACAGGCATGCACCCCTACACCCAGCTCCAAGAATATTTTTAAGAAAACAATAAAATTCAGCTCCTAAAATGTTAAAATTTGCAAGAAGAATATGAAATAAAAATTACCAGACATGCAAAGAAGTAAAAAAATGAACAATAATGAAGGAAAAAAAAAACTGATAGAAAGAGAACCAAAAGTGATATAAATGATAAAATTAGTAGGTATGAACATTAAAACAGCTGTTATAACTGTATTCCATATGTCCTAGAAGACTAAGGAAAGATTGAAGATGTTAAGTAGAAATAGTAATGTAAAAAATTAAAATCAAATTTCTAGAGATGAAAACTTCAATGTCTGAAAAATACCTTGTTATTGGGATAGCAGTATATTAGACATGACAGAATAAAATATTAGTGAATTGAAGACAGCAACAAAACTATAAAAATGAATAGGGAAAAAAGTGGAGAAAACAGAGAATCAAAGAAGTCTGGAGCATTGTAAACAATGAAATAAATACTTTATTGGAGTCTGTGAGGGAGATGATATAAGGAGGGAGACCAAAAAAGGTATCTGAAGAAATAATACGCAAATTTGCCAAAAGATATAAAACTAGAGTTTCAAAAAGTTAAAAAAATGTTCAAACACAAAACATAGGAATAACATTATACCAAACTACATCATGAGTACTTAAAATCAGTTACATAAGAAAACCTTAAAACCAAAGAAGGGGTGGTGTGTGTGCATATACCATGGAGAAAAAAAGATAATAATTATAGCAGATTTCTCTTCCAAAGAAATTCAAGCTGAAAAGCAATGAAACAAATATTTTAAATTCTAAAATTAAAAAAAGACCAACTTGGAATTCACTCACTACCTGAGATACTATCCTTCAAAAACAAAAGTGAAATAAAGCCGGGCATGGTGGCACATGCTTGTAATGCTAGTACTTGGGAGCTGAGACAAGAGGATCATAGGTTCAAACCGAGCCTCAGCAACATAGTGAGATTGTTATCAACCTAGTGAGATCCTGTTTCAAAATAAAATAGGGTGAGAGAGGTAACTCAGAGATAGAACGCCCCTGATTTCAACCCCCAGTATCACCAAAAAGTGAAATAATTTATAAATATATCAAAGTTCATATAATATATTACCAAGAGACATGAGTTACAAGAAAATATCTTAGTAGAAAAAATGGTAAGAAAAGAAAACCTGTATATACAAAAGAAAAATAAAGATCATTAGAAATTCTATTTACATGGAGAAATATAAAGATGTTTATCATTTATGTCTTTCAATGGCAATTATTTAAGGCAAAATAATTTATTATGGAATTTAAATCATACATGAAAATAAAATAACAATAAAAATAGGCATATATAAATAAAGACACTGTGTTAGCCATCAAAAAACTTACATGGAAGAATAGACCATTTCACTGGCACATTCTAAGAATAATTAATATGAGTCCTCAAATTCTGTAAAAAGAAACTAGAATTGGAGAGTATACTTCCTAAATAATTCTTTGAGGCCAGCATTATCCTGACACTAAGCCAGACAAAGATTTTACAAGAAAAGAAATCTAAAGATTAGTTGCAACTATAAATATAGAAGCAAAAAATTAAAACAAAATATTAACAAAATAAAATCAGACATTGAATAAAATCAGACATCGTGTTACAAAGCTAACACAATTAAGATAATGTAGTAGAGGCATAAAGATAAACATACAGATAAATGGAATAGAATTGAAATTCCATAATATATATGGTCAACTGATTTTCAACAAGTATGCCAAGGCAATTTAATGGGGAAAGAATCATCTTTTAAATATGTGGTACTCTGACAACTGAAGATCCAGATGTAGAAGATTGTACTTAGTTGGACTCTTGTGACACATTATATATAACAATCAACTCAAAGTCTTAAATGTTAAGAACTAAATTATAAAAGTTTTAGAATTGTACAGAGGTGTAAACCTTCCTACCCTTGAATCAGGCAATTATTTCAAAATCATAAGCAAAACAAAAAATAGATAAATTGTACTTAACCAAATTAAATAATTTTTTTTTTGCTTTAAAGGACACTATCAAGCAGGTGAAAAGACAACTCATGGAATGTTAAATAATACTTAAAAATTGTATATCTTATAAGTATCTAGTATAGAGAATATATAAAGAACTCATGACACAATTAAAAATAGCTTAATTTAAAAATTGACAAAATATTTTGAATAGATAGTTCTCTAAAGAAGATATAGAAATCTTCAAAGAAGCCAATAATCACAGGGCAACCTGTTCAACATCATTAGTTTAGGAAAATGCTTATCGAAACCGCCTCACATCAGTTCTTTCCCTGAAGTGCTATTCCTATGAAAGCAGAAAGCTTAAATCAACTATTTTCATTCTAATTGTTTTACTGTTTCTTTCATCATTTCAAGGGGAAATTCTGTTAATGCCGAGTAGCTACCTTTGGTAAAGTCCTTAGGGAGGCTACTGTAGTGTCTACATCATTGAATGCATCTTTTCTGGAGTCATTCTCTTTCCTCTGACATCCACTGCAATGGGTAGGTATCTGATTCTGTGGGTCTTTGGTGTTCAGCATATGTTCCCACTGGTATCTATCTGATTAAACATCTCTTGTCTATTGACATCCATTACCATGAGGCATATGGACTGAAATGTCACGTCAGGCCCTACATCAGAAAACTTTTCAAGCTTATTGTCAGATAACTGCTGGCACTATGTCGTCTACTATGGATAAGTGAGTATGAATATTCTCTGCTGTCACCTACATAGCCATCTAGAGTATTCCTGTGACATTGTAATTCTGTCACTCTCCTGGATTACAGCCTATTAAAGCTATTTTTTCAAACTCTTCAACCTAAACTTTGTTTAGGTAAGGGACCATTTCTACTCAGCTTTCCATATCTTGGGGCTTTATTTGGAAGACAAGACATAAGTCATCTCTATGCACAGGCTACCCCTTAATATAAAGACATGTCTCCAAGTTTCATGACTAAGACTAATTTGCATTATTAGGATTTACTGGGTGATGAGGTGATGGTGGTGATATACATGCCATGAAACTTAGTTCACTGATGGCAGGGAGTATATACCTGCTTTACTTGTGTTGGTGTCTGGCACAATATTCAATCAACATCTATTAAGAGCCTAAGTGTTCTCCTACAATTTTGAATGGGCACATGATGATTCAGGTGACTAGCCCCAGCCTTTGTCAAAAACAATTTTTCTATCTAGTATTAAAAGTTTTGCCTTTGACTGCAGTAACTTCTTTGTACAAACAACACTGACAGATTTAGGTGGGAGAGAGGAGAAACACAAGCTTGTGGAAATAGAAGATGAGGCCATAATACAGTGCAGTCAAGGCATAGCCAGTATTTGTTGCTTGGGCCAAATTTATTTTTCTACTAAAACCAGTGAGAAATAGTACATTTTAAAATATGCTCTTCTATGCTTAATTAACATTCCCTGCAAAGTTGCCCCCCAGGGGGGTTCTGGAGATTAAACGCTCTACTACTGAGCTAAATCCCCAGGCCTTTTAATTTTATTTTGAAACAAGATCTCACTGAATTGTCCAGACTGAACTTGAATTTATAATCTTCCACCATCAGCCTCTGGAGTAGCTAGAATTATAGACGAGTGTCACTGCACTTGACCAAAGTTTTTATTATTTGCAGGTCAAATTTGTTAGATGACAAATGACACTGGGAAGGTGTTAAAATGCTTTTTATAAACTATCTAAAGCTATAGTGGTAAGACATTTTGTCCTTTATTAGTATAGGAGAAACTTTGCTTTTTGAAGTCACACCAGTGAAAATGGAACATCCCACTTTCCCTGAAGCAAGTAAGCATGGTGGGTATTTGACCCAGAGAAGCAGCCTGGATTTACAGGCAAGGTTCAGAATGTCAGATAACAAGTTCAGGGAGATAGCATTTCACATTTATCTTAAATTTGTAATTTCCAGAGAAATAGAATATTGAGTCTGCCAGTCATCCACACTGGTGACTGGTGTATCATCCCCCTCCACACTCCTCCTCCCCTCTACACACAAGACAAAACAATTGAAAAAGTTTTTTAATGGGACAAAGTGAGGACAACAGACTCTTTTGAGTGATTACTGCTCTTACTTAACAATAACTTTCCCCTCTTGGACAAATATCTGTAATATCCATGCAAAATTGAGTTCTGATTCTGATGCCCCAAACCCCCTTTTAACTTGCTCAGGTCAAACCAAATACTATCATAATCTCCTTGGTTTCTTCTTTCTAAGATGCTCGGGGGAGGGGGAAAATGGGGTTCTGAGTATATGGTTTGCCTTTCCGTAAATTTTTGTTTGATGAGTTTTTATGACACAAAGTGCATATTGATCATAGTGTTTGCAAAATAGATGCCCAATAGCTGTGGCAAGGTGATTAGAGGAATTCATATTCCAAACATTATAAACAACTAAACTAATCTGGCGTGGTGATGCATGCCTGTAATCCCAGTACTTGGGAGGTTGAGACAGGAGAATCACAAGATTTAAGCCAGCCTCAGCAATTTAAGCCCTCAGCAACCTAGCCAGACCCTGTTTAAAAATAAAATAGGGCTGGGTTGTAGTTCGGAGGTGGAATGCCCATGAGTTCAGGCCCCAGCACCATATGAAATGTAATACTTTGGGATGTCACCGTTGATTCTTGTTATTAGCTAGTTTAGAAAAAAAAAAAAAAGCTAGAACTGCACTGCTGCAAGCTTAATGCTTAAGTAAAGTTTTATTATTACAAGTAGAAAGGGAGGACAGAACAATTAAAGCACTATGTCAGAGATGACACAGTACAGTGCACTGAAAGTAAGACACTGAGGTCTTTAGACACATATATTTTTTATAAGAATCCATTATCTCCTTTCTCCTATCCTGCTTAGCCAATAGTCCTGTTTAGCCAATAGTCCTGTTTAGCCAATAGTCCTGTTTTCCCACCAAAAAGCAGGTGCTGGCCTGTTATCTCTGCTGTGTAAGCCTTTTTTGTTAACCTTCTTTGTTCATCCTTACACGGACAGATGAGTCTGATATCACTGACCAAAATGTGTTACTTAGTTGACAAGGTCGGGGGCTGTATGGTAGAAGCCCTCTTTGTTCTTTATTTTTATTATCTAAGTTTAAAGCTTGTATTGCCCACTTGTGTCCTTGGCAAGTTCTCATTATCATCTCTATCTGCTAAAAGTTACTTGCTATGTGTTAGGTCAGAGGTTACATGGGGCCTAAGTAGGTGGCACAAGTAACCTCAGGCTGTAAAAACAAAAGATGCAACTGCGCCATAAGTCAAAATGGGGCAGTCTGATTCAACCTAGGGAGCAGTTGCAAGAGCAGGAACACTCCAACCCTGACCATGAAGGTCAGCCCCCAACCACGTGTGAGCAAGCAAATCCAGCTGTTCCCAAAACTAAGCACTGCCCCCTCCCCTACTCTCTCTGACCCTCTCCCCTACTCTCCCTGAACCCCTCTCCTGCTCTCCCTGACCTCCTCCCCTGCTCTCCCTGCTATAAAAATTTCCTCACAGACCCCTAATGCTGCTACTCTCCTGTGTGAGACAGCCTGACAGCCTCCCTTTAATAAATCTTCTCTGATTGGATTGGATTCCGGGGTCTTTTGTCTCTTGGATCCGGCTGATTACCTTCACTATGTTAAAAGCTTATTTTATAATAAAATAAAGAAAGATACAGGAATCTTGTCTTTTAAAGTATAATATTTGGGGGCTATAACTATTTTTTGTTATTAGAATTATTATTGGTTAATATTATTATAGCTTGCTTTTTCATCTTTTAACTTTAGTCCAAACTTCTGTGAGAGTCTGCATAATTATTTTCTGAGTGTAGGTGTCTATAAATTCAGCACTCGGTATTTAGCCAGGCTAACAGCCAACTTTATGCAGACCAAGGGCAACCTTGGCTGCAGCTCTTAGCTGACAGCTTAGAGACAAGGAAAAGGATTTTATTGTTCTTCCTAAGTATGAAAGGTTGTTTTTATTAGCAATTAATACTGCCTTTATTAGCAATCAATACAGGCTCAAACACCATCACTAAATAAAACAGCTAAACTTTTGTATGAGCACTACAGTAATGCATATGAAATATGATTCATCTAAAGGATCTGCTGCAATAAACCTTTGGGAGTTGAAGAAATAAAAGAAGACACAGTGGTTTGGGATTACCCTAGGACCCACAGACTTCCAGGTGGAAAAGGACCCTGTAGCACTAACTCCCATCTCAACCCAGGGACCCTGGACGCAGTGCGCATGCGTGGCGTGCCCCCGCTCTCCCTCCTTTCCTTCCTCCCTTCCTGTGTTTGGGTCTGCATCCGGGTCCTTCGGCTTCGCGTTCCGGTCCCTGCTGGGGTCGCTCCCTGGTTGCTGAGTGTCGCTGGTTCCGCTGTCCCAACACGGTCAGAGAACAAGGGTCGGCTGGTGAGTTTAAGGGGTGGCCCACAAAGGGGACGCGGTCGGGGACCTGGCTGGCGGCTGCCCCCTCCAGAGCTTCGTGGTAGAAGCCCAAGGTAGGTTGGGGCGCGCGGTGGGGTCCTCGGCCTGGCCTCTTTGAACCTGGCTGTTCGTCCTCGGAAGGCTTCCCTCTTCTCCTCCGCTCTCCACCTTTCTCCTAACACCCCTCCCCACACTTGGTAGACATTCCTGACAGTCATCCGCATTTGCATTTGCGGACTGAGGGCCCGCAGCCACGCAATTGAGGTGGATCTGCGGTCCCCACCTGCAGAAACAAGACGCTTGGCTTCTCTGCAGCCCCTCGCCCCTTCCTGGGCCACCTGTGCCCGGCGACCTTCTTTCAGGTCAGAAGCTCAGGACGGAGATTTCCGAGTCTAGGTTCTTGTCCTGACCCTTCCACCAACTAGCTCAAGTTGTATACAAGTTGCCATCCAGCTTTGAAGTTCCTCAAGGGATGCACAACTGAAATGAATCAGCACCTGCTGGAGGGACTGTTGGCTATTGATTTTTTAATGACACCTGGTCATTACATCTGCCATGATGCCAGAGTTCCATGGAACCACAGCAGTTTGGATATCCAAGGACTGGCAAAAACTGGAAAAGGCACATCTTAAAAACGTGAAGACAGCCGGGCGTGGTGGCGCACACTTGTAATCCCAGCATTTGGGAGGCTGAGACCTGAGGATCCCGGTTCGCGGCCAGCCTCAGCTTCTTAGTGAGGCACTCTGCAACTTAGTGAGACTCTGTTTCTAAATAAAGAATAAAAAATAGGGCTGGGGCTATAACTCGGATGCCCCTGAATGCCCCTGAGTTCAATCCCCAGTACCACCACCAAAAAAAAAGTGAAGACATTTTCCCTCCCTGCGTGAAGGGATTCATTTAGGATTTTTAGAGGTGAACTGTGTGCCCCTTGAGGAGTTTTAAGAAATCAAACAAAAACTTGAATGTACCTTGGTCTGAGAAACTTGCTAGAACCGTTTAGCAATGCAGTGTACGATGATTTTTTCCAAATTTAATACAATTTTAAGAATCATTTGTGATATTTGTACAGATTCCTTGGACTCTGTTTCAGATCCGTTGAAACACTATTCAGGGAGAGGGATGTGAGAATCTATATTTTTAACAAGCATCTTAAGTGATTCTTAATCAGAAAGGGGTTATGTAGAGCGTGGTTCTTTCAATCAGATACACTTAGTTTTAAATACAGCTCCCTGTAAAATGTAATAGCTTTATAACTTCAGCACCAAACTTCAGCATTGCACTTTTCTACATCTGAAAAGTGAGTATTATAATTTCATCCTCAAGTTATGAAATTGATCCTATGCCATTTAGAAATAGTGTCTTTACCTCAACCGTATTTATGTCTATAGAACCTAGCATAGTATTTAGCATAGAGTAGATCCTCATAAGTGTGTTGAACTGAAGAATGACATGGTATGTTCAAGACATAGGAGATACTTGGAAAAAAAAGGATTCAGTGCCCTCCTTAAAGTCCTTTTTTTCTTTTTATTAATGTTTTCTGAATATTCTTATTACAAATAAATACGTATCTTTGATGGTCATAACAGCCAGCAATTGTTTTTGATTATTTGGTTGCAACTAAAATTATTTTTCACATTAAATTATTATTATTATATTATTTTTGTGTGGTACTGGGAAATGAACCCAGGGGCATTCTACCTCAAAGCTCCACCCGCAGTCCTATTTTTAACTCTTTTTTTTTTTTTTTGCGGTACTGGGGATTGAACTCAGGGGCATTCTACCTCCAAGCTATACCCCCAGCCCTATTTTTTATTGAAATCGAGTCTCACTAAGTTGCGGAGTGCCTCACTAGGTAGCTGAGGCTGGCTGCGAACCCGGATCCTCCGGTCTCAGCCTCCAGAATGCTGGGATTACAAGTGTGCGCCACCACGCCCGGCTTAACTCTTTATTTTGAAACAGGGTCTCAGTAAGTTGCAGATGGCCTCACTAAGCTGAGGCTGGCTGAGAACCAGGATCCTCCAGTCTCAGCCTCCCAAGTACTGGGATTACAAGTGTGCACCACCATGCCCAGCTTCACATTAGATTATTGATAAATGGAAGCTGAGTTCATTTGTTGGGCTGAATTTGTCTGTGTAAGTGCTGTTTATCTCTTTTTATTGTGCCAGAATTCTAGATTATTGTGATCATAATTTTATTGTTATGCCAGAATTCTCAATTATTATGTTCTTAAGTAAATCACTTAGATTTCATGTATTCATTGTAATAAGACTCTCTACTTCCATTAATTTAAAACATTTAACTTAATGCTCTATTTAAAAGTGTGTGGGCAAAGAACTCAGAAAAGCTGAAGCCATGTTACGAAAGGATTGGTGTTGGTGACTGATCCATTTAAATATAAGACTAAGAATTAAAACCCGAGAAATACATTTATAGAATACAGTGTAAATTATATAAATCTTGACAATATAGCATTTCTTACAAAATGGCAATTCTTACACAAATTAGTGTAAGAATTCTAAAGCCCACATCTTTCATGGTAGTGGATTAGTCCACAACTCTCATCTCTTAATATTCAGATAATAATTTTTTCTTTACCTTGAATAATCTTTTAGAAACGAACATTGTTTTTTGTAAATACATTTTCCCCTTGAGAGTAGCAGTTTCTTTACTTTGTTTTCTTTTTCTTCTGATGAATTCACTTTTTATTAAAAGCAAGCAGCATGTCTGGTATTACCTCATTCTACAAATTGTTTCTGTACATATTATTTATATGTATGCATTAGGTAATTGGAATGATTTATACCTATAAATAATGAGAATTATTTCTGAGTGGTGGGATATGGACATTGTTTAATGGAGGGTAGATTTGATTAGTACATTATTTATAGAGGAAGTGAGTTTTACTAAATAACCTAAAAGTTGCTTAGTAATCATTACTTCCATTATCTTGGAATCAACAAATGGCTTCTGCTTTGTTTCTCTTTAGGGTTGTTTTAGAAGATTATTTCTTATATTTGTATACAGTGTAGTGTGGTATTTTTGTAAAAAGAATTCATACATCTGAATTCTAGCTTTGCTATTAATGTGACCTTAAATTGCACGAGTCTTATTTTATCATCAAAACTGGGCTTTTTATTTATTTCACAAGATTGTTGTAAGGATTCATGTATGTGTTTAAGTGACCTCACCCACTGCCTAAATCCACAGTCTGCTCAAAAGAGGACAGCTATCATTAATGTTTTAAAAGTACACGTTGTATTTTTATATATGTATGTCCTTCCTATTAATGTACTTTTAAAAATATATTAATATATTACATTTCTGTTTGAGTGTCTTTAAGTGACTTAGAGTGCTCTGCAATGTAATTTTCTCAGGTTTGAACTTCTTGTACTGAAAGCTGTGTGTCATTATGAGACTTGTAATTCTTGATAACTATGACTTGGCGAGTGAATGGGCAGCCAAATACATCTGCAATCGCATCATTCAGTTCAAACCTGGACAGGACAGATATTTCACACTGGGCTTACCAACAGGTAATAAACTACATTTTCTGTTTTATATACTCAAGTTATCTAAGGTTGTGGAATTGTAGGGTTTCTCTTAGTAAAATGTTTTTCTTACTCATTTCTCACCATAATACTTATAGAATATATTTGTATATAAATCCAGAAATTTAAAAATTGTATATGCAATCTGGTATCTACATGTTTTTACTATATCTTGCATTAAAATTCTGTTTCACCCAATACTCTTCTAAAATGCAATAGGAAATTTCCTAACATATGATGGTCATAAGTATTTTTATTTTTTATTTTTGATGGTACCTTTTTCTAAAGGTCCTTTGATTTTAGGGGTACTATATTCACTGCTAATATGATTTCTTAGCGGGCCACCTTTCTCATTAATCATAAGAGGTACCAAAGTATATTCTACTGCCTTACACACTCTCATTAGCCTTTTATTCTTTTATTATACAAGTACTGAAAGTGAAAATTTGAGGATTGCTATTTATTATAGGGCATACATAAGCATTAATTCCATATTTTGTTGGATTTAGTTTTCTGTTAAGAGTCGTCTTAAAAAATGACCAAGTAATGTCATTTGATCTTATGGCACTTTATTTGGCATTGTGAGCCTTGACTTAGCAAAGGGTATATGATGTCGAATCAGAATTGCTTCTTGTTTATTGCAAGGCATTTATTCTTTATGCCTGTGCCTCGGTTTTCTTACCTATAAAGAAGATAATAATAATTTAAAATGCTCTTTCATGCTCAATGAAGATAATTTATATGCAGGTCCCCTGTGTACTGTAAATACTGTATAAATTCAATGTTCTCATTGGTGTTTTATTTAAACAGACTATTTCCTCCTGTTCCTTCCCCCAGGCATTCCAACTACATAAAAGTTATGCATACCTTTTTTCTGCCTGGGTGATTCTTCAGGTTGATTTTCTCTGTTGTTTTCTCTTTTGTCTTTTTGTCTGGGGCAGTAGGTCTTGATGAAAATGGCAAAAGGGGATTTTTATGAATTAGACACACCAATACTGCATGTCCACAGCAGCACCCTCAGTTGTGTGATGTGGACCCTGATGGTTGGACATGTCTTCTGTATCAATTTGTATATTATTATTGACCCGGGTTACACTCAGCTTATGTGTCAACCATATTGCCTTAATTGTGATGCAGAAATATAGCAATTTAGGTGTGGGGACAGAAAGGCTTCAGAATCCTAAATGCCATCAGTGGCAAACACGTTTTTATGTACTTAGATCTACAACTTTAGCTTTGTTTTGGTATCATAACTGCCCAGAAATATGCCAATGAAAGTATCTCTGGAAAACCTTCATTGACATTTTCTGCTCTTCTCCTTCACTGACAATGTTGTTTTCTTCCCTCTCTCCTACTGCTTTTGAATCTCGATTAATGTGTCTGTGATTGCAGATAATATGCTATATCATAATCATTTTCCCACCAAGCACAATTTCTGGAGAATAGCTGTTCAATATATATTTACTGAAGTGGTCTTAATGAGCTTGAGATTTAAAGGCCTGTGTGCTGTGGGCTTGACCTGGCTCCCAGCCTTATTCCTACCATTCCTGTATACTGAATTGAACTAAGTAAATTGGACTGCTTATAGTTCAAGGAATAGACCTGAACTTGCTGGCTTCTTTGCTTTGTTTTCACTCATGTTGCTAGTTTGTTATATTATGGAATGTATATGTTTTGAAACTGGGCAACTCTAGACTTCCCTGGCTTCACAGCCATTTGATATTTTGCAAATTCTTTAATCATTTTGACATAACCTTTAGCCACATGGTAGGCACATACAAATGTCATCTTTGAACCTCTTTCCCTGTCTTTATCTGTTTTCAATTCCAGCCTTTCTTCAAGACTCAGCTGAAATAACATTTTCTTTGATCCTTCCTCCAACAAGCAAGATTATAGTCAATTTTGACTGACCGCAGTATTCCAGATTTCTTTTAGATTATTTATGTTTTTCCTTGAGCCAAGTTTATTTTGTATTTCTTACCACAATATTATGAGTTCTTATCAGACAGAAAAAGTCCTGATAGTCTTTGTTATATCTGAATCATAGTAAACAGTCGCTAAATTACTTATGTTAGTAAATGACTATTGCAAATATTAAATCAAATTTCTTTAAACAATTTACTCTGTACTGTAAATTTCATTTTTTCATTATCCACATTCATCAAAAACTAGAAAATTGTTTGTTACCACCATTATGACAACTTCTTACTTTTTTATTCATATATCCTTAAATTGGTGGATGCTTCTAGAAAGGAAGAAGAAAAAGCATATGTATCATTTAGATAGTTTTCATGTTAGTCGGCTATAGTTCTCTGATGAAAATTAACTACATAATTTTTACAGTATTAACTGCAGTTTAAAATAACTTGTGCTTTAAGAAAATCGATTATTCTTCTGTTCTCTGAACCTCTGTAGTATTTATTATTTATAGCCACTTATATCATTCTGTCATCTCAAAGTAAGTTTTTTAACTATTTTTGAATTTCCTCTTTTTTTTTGGTCAAAAACTATTTAGTTCTAGAAAACCTCTATGTGCTACTTGAGTAGATATTTTGTATGTAGGCTTTTTGTTTTATTTTGTGCTGTTGTCTGAACTAGTGCTCAATATTCTAGTCAGAATTGAGAGGGCCAGGTTATTGAGAGTGGTCAATCTAGCCTTTCACTTTGGAGTTATGAAAAAAAAAAAAAAAATTAGAAAACAAAGAGGGAGGCTCTCTACATTCTCTACATGTGGCTAAATTTATACATCTTTATTGTGTCATGCTATGAAGCATTGTCAAATATCTTTCCAAATATCAATTAATTTTATAAAACATGTAATAATCACTTTATAAAATAATAAAATCAAGTACTCAGATAGGTATCTTATGCCAGATCCCATTACCTAAAAATCTGAAAGTAGAAATGGAAACTCGAGTTGAAAAGCTGTAGAGCTTAAAGTTCCTCACTCAATCTTTGTCAGTTTCAGAGTCAATTATGAAGGTAGGGGAAATATTTACATTTAGCTCTGGTTTCTCTTTTGATATTGGTAAATGGTCAACACAACCTATGTACATATCACTTATACTAGAACTAAAATTATTTTAAGGTGGGATGTTTATTATTTTTTAAATTTGCATATGCTATCTGGAAGATTGTAGTCTCAGATTTTGAAGTAAAGATTCTAAATACCCAACAATTCAAGAATAATTTTCCAAACAATTTTTATTGACAGGTTTCCTGCCTTACTTGGCAAATGCTAGTTTATTAAAATTTCAAGATACTTGTAAGGAAATGGATTCAGTGTATATTTATTAATTGAATATATAGTTAAATTGTTTGCTTAATAAATTAGAGATATAAAATAAGAGAATAATGTGTTTTTTTTAAAATAGATTTTCAAGTTTTAGAAAATGGAATTTTTATCTGTTTCAGGGAGTACACCTTTAGGATGTTATAAAAAACTAATAGAATATCACAAGAGTGGAGACCTTTCTTTTAAATATGTGAAGACTTTTAACATGGATGAATATGTAGGTAAGCTATATTTTAAACATATTAAATTTGTTATTTGAACATGTTATAGTACTTTGTTTCTTTTGTCATACTGGAGATTGAACCCAGGGACATTCTACCTCTGAACTATACCTCCAGCCCTATTTTTTTATTCTTTATTTTGAAACAGGGTCTCACTAAGTAGTAGAGGGCCTCACTAAGTAGCTGAGGCTGGCCACGAACCTGAAGTCCTTCTATCTCAGCCTCTCAAGTACTGGGATTGCAAGCATACACCACCATGCCTGGCGTTATATTACATTTTGAACAAGATGAATGTACTTATAGAATAGCTGTATATTATTAGAATTTATATTTTGATTATAATATGAATGTATTTCTAGAATATACTGTGGTATTTTATTATGAGATTGGAAATTTACAAAAAAATCAGTATTTTTTGTGATGATAGTACAGTATAGTAGAAAGAAAACAGGATGAGATATCGGAAAATCTGCATTCATCCTGTTCTCTGCCACTTACCCATCTTGTAACTTTGAGCCAGTCTATTAATATTTCTCATTCTCTTTTCTTTTTTTTCTTGTAAGGCACAGTTAACACTGGCTGGTCTTATTGGGATAAATTAAGTAATATGTATGTAAAAATAATGAGTAAAAGTTTTTTTTTTTTTTTTTTTTTACAAATTAGAGACTATATTAATAGCTGTGAAGCTTTTATAATTTATTGAGTGTTAATATATTTAGCTGGAAAGTTCTCTGATTCTTAGAGATTCTGTTAAAATATAAATATAGAAATACTTTTTGTTTTCAAAGACTGCATCTTCCTAAGTTGTTCAGACTGACCTTGAACTTGTGATTATCTTGCCTGAGCCTCCCAAGTAACTGAGAGTATAGTCATGTACCACTGTGCCTGATAGGAATACATTGTCAATAGGAGAATTATAACCAAAAAACATTATGAATCAATATACTTTGTACACATGCAGGAAGAATAGAAGAGGGACATGCCCAACTTGAGTAACTAATTAATTTACTTTCAGTTTACTATATAAATCAGTTCCATTGGTTAAAAATTTTGTGTATTTGAGAAGTGTGTAGTGGTTACAAGTGCACACAATCTAGATTCCCTATGTTTGTATCCCAGCCCTTCTGTTCTCTTTTTTTACTTGCTCATCTATAATATGGAATGATAGCAGTATTTGCATGGATGCTTTATAAACTAATTGTGTTAATACATATACATAAGGTGATATAATTCTGGACATATGCTAAATATATATTTCACATTTTAATACTTTTAATTGAATATGGCATTGAAAAGTTAGATTTCTGTAATTAGTTACATTTTTATTAATTTCATGTTTAGGACTTCCAAGAAATCATCCTGAAAGCTACCATTCTTATATGTGGAATAACTTTTTTAAGCATATTGATATAGATCCTAATAATGCTCATATCCTTGATGGGAATGCTGCAGATTTACAAGCAGAATGTGATGCCTTTGAAAAGAAAATAAAAGAAGCTGGAGGAATAGATCTTTTTGTTGGAGGTATGTAACCAGATTTTGTCATAAATCATTTGTTGGCTAATAATTTCATTGTTTATTTTAAAATTTAAAAAATCTTACATTTGGGCAATGCAAAGAACACCTATAATTGTGTATAATTTATACCCAGGTTAAAAATAAAAATAGACTGATTTCATTTTACTTTATTTTCATCAAAAAATAATCTTAAAATTCTAAGTTAAGCATAAGAATTGTTTAAAACTGCCTGCACAGCCTGCTTATCAAATTAGAAATCTAAAAGTTTTCATGAGAAACAGGTAGATGTAGCAGATGATTTAAATTGCTTTATTGCACTGAGAAAAATCAGTTAAGAATGATGTAAGACTTTTTAATTTTCATTAGCCTTTAGATATCGTTAGCTAAACTATATATTGTCTTAAATTCCAAAGTAAATGAATCTTTAATTGACCAAATTCCACTTGTAAGTTATGTGCATGCATATATATATGTGTGTGTGTGTAATGTACTGAAAATAAATGAAGTTTATTTCTTTGTATTAACAACATGGTTTTCTGTTATAAGTACCAAAGCATCTGAAACAGCTAGTTAATTGCCATAAAGGTACTATAATAGCTACTAAACTAAAGCCAAAGTTGTTTTGGCCAGATTATTTAATATTCAACTAAAAGCACTAATACTCTAAATTAACATTAAATATCTATCTATATATCTTATAATTAATTTATTAGAAAACTCAGAATTACATGAATTAGAACTATATTGAGGTTAATTTATAATTGAAGTGGTTGTTAGAAGTGGTTAGTTGCTTGTGAGAAAAATTGGGGTTTGTAGTCAGACATAAATTTGCATCCGATTTTAGCCACTTGCTATCTGTGTGTCATTGATAAGTTTACCGATGTTCAGTAAAATGAAATCACTTGTAAAACAGTATTAATTGTAAACATTCCAAAATTAATCACACTATGATATGTTTAAAATGCCTGAAATTCAGTCTTATCCTTCTTTCTAAACTTTAGCTGCTGCCATAGTTATCTCTTAGTTCATTAATTTCCTGAGGCTTTACTGAATTATATTAATGATACCCATTGAGATTGAAATTTTTGAGTTTTTTATCCCTGCA
The DNA here is from genome assembly GCA_004027655.1 of Graphiurus murinus. Classification (NCBI taxonomy): domain Eukaryota; kingdom Metazoa; phylum Chordata; class Mammalia; order Rodentia; family Gliridae; genus Graphiurus; species Graphiurus murinus. The sequence goes on along the minus strand of PVLC010013130.1, from coordinate 7,322 downwards.
TAGCAGAGCCAGTACCATTCATTTTCTTGTGTAGAAAGAATGATTATATGAGCAAGAATTCATATTATTTTGTTTTTCAAAATAGAAAGTTATTTGTGTTTTAAGTAAAATTTGCTAATACTACTTTAGATTATTAGAGCAGTTGCACATTCCAATTTTTCTTTTTTTTTTTTTTTTTTTTGCGGTATTGGGAGTTGAACTCAGGGGCATTCTACCTCCGAGCTAAAACCCCAGCCCTATTTTTTATTCTTTATTTTGAAACCGAGTCTCACTAAGTTGCGGAGTGCCTCACTAGGTAGCTGAGGCTGGCTGCGAACCCGGATCCTCTGGTCTCAGCCTCCAGAATGCTGGGATTACAAGTGTGTGCCACCATGCCCGGCTACATTCCAATTTTTTACATAGGCTCAATTTTGAGATAATTACCATTCGCGCCTGCCACTATTAAGACTGAGATAATAGATGTTTGAGAATGTTTGAGTATATTAACCATCTATACTTTCGATTTCCTAAACTTCATATCACACTGAAGTAGAATTGCTGACCTAAAGTGTTTATCTTAGTTTTTTCAAGAATTGTTCTCACTCATTCACTGTTGGGCCAAAAAACCATGTCAGTTGTTGGAGGTTAATTGTTAAAAAGGCTGTGTTTTCACTGTCATTATGATTTACATTATGATGTGAGACTATAATGCACCAGTAAAAACAGTTTTTTAAAAAAGTGGCACATTGAAAAATATCATTTGTGGATGTTTTTTCTCATTAATTTATTGATGTTATATAAAGATCTATGTGACAAATCCATTAGATATTTAGTGCCAGGAGAAAATTTTATTGGGAGAAAAATACCTGATAGGGACTCTCTTTTGTTCTGCTGACTTTTCAGGAAGTATTCATAGCTTAGTGTAATTTTTAAGGCTACAACTCTTATCCAAGATTTCTGGTCAAATACTCTTCATTTCCTATAGCTGTAAGTCATTTCTCATGTCTTTTTAGCTAAATGTTTTTGGTATGTTTCCTCACTGTGAACCACCTCAGTTCTCTCTTCAAAGTAGATGGAGCAGATGTTTTAATTATTCATGTTTATCATGAACTCTTACTACTAAAATGAACTTGACTTAATTTTTTAAACCTATTTGTCTTAAGCTTCCTGTAAGTAGCTGTCTTTCTCCTTCCCCCTTCCAGAAAGAAAGAAAATGTCTTAAGAGTTTCATTGTCTCCTCCATTAACATCTTCACTTTAGTTTGATGATCCAAGATCTGACATTTTATATACCATCTGAAGGGAAATAATTACTCTCTGCCTCAAGAGAACAGGGTTAGCTTATTACATTTTCCTTTCCTATTTGAGATAACCTGTTATTAGATGTGCACTCCTGAAAGAATCTCATCAGATTCTGTGCTTTTGTTGATCTATCTAGCTTTGTTATCATTGGATTTTTCAAGATAAGGCTTGGTATGTGGGTCTTACCACTTGCCCTTCTTTTGTTCCAGGGTTTGGTTAATAAAAACAGTAAGAACTGTGCCAAATGGGATCAAAATATCTGCTTTATTAAAGGTAAAGTTGGACTAGAGATTGCAGGTTGGGCTTGAAGTCAGAATGGGGTACTCTTTTCCTCCCCTCTGAACTGGCAACAGAAATAGAGGAGCTCAAGAATGTTAATCGGCTATTGCTCACCCCAAGGAAGTAGACTAGGAAGGAATTCCTTTCTTTTGGAAGGAAACAGGATGGAGGAAATACATACCTAATGTGTTGAAACAATGTGCTGAGAGAAATGACAAAAGTGTTGAAAGGGTAAGGTGTGTTATGAATTCCTGACTTAGTCCCAGAAATAAAATACACACATATGAGATTTTATAAATAAATATAATTATATTAACTTAAAAATTCCTTAAGTTATCTTTATTTTTAAAAAGTGAAGACAGTGGGGAAACTTCAACTTTTTTTTTTGGTTATATGAGTAAATTACTTGATTTGCCAGTAACATTACTGACTAATGGGACCAGAAGAAAATTAATTGGAATGATTCTAGAGTAACTGACAAAATTGAAGGAAGAGTTGAAATAACTGAGTCTTGGAAAAAACAAAAATCAGAGCACCTTTGCTATCAGAAGTCATGCTGCCATCTAGTGCCTCAGTTCTAGATGTCTTACTTTTTCTGTATCCTATATCTAGAGTCAAATCTGGAGAGCAATTCTAATTAGTTCACCTCAGGGGAAGTACTTATTTCTAGATTGCAATCACTCTGCTTTAAAGGGACATAGGTAATTATAATTGTTTGAAACGATGTGATGAGGAATAGAGCGAAAGAGTTGTGTTAGAAATTATTGAACCAACCACAGAATAACAACTATCCATTCATTTATTCAACCATTATTGATTATCTCCTATGTGTAATGTGTTCTCATGAACTTTATGGTCACAGAACTGTAATAATATAGAAAAAAACTATGATGTACACATTGAGTTTTTGATGTTTCATAGAGATCCTGATATCTTAATTTATATTTATGGACTCAATAAGAATTAGCCAAATTAAACACACACACATACACACACACACACACACACACACTCAGGAAACCGTGTTTTTTGAGTTACTCGTGTTCAATAAGCAATGCATTACCCTTCTCTGTTAACCTTTGTCGTAATTTCAGCTTACCTGTATACTTCTGTATGGTCTATATCACCAATGAAAAAACTAGTATTGATCTTAGTAGACATCTTATTTTTTTCTGGAGCTTGTACTTTCCTGATTCTATCCTTTCCTATTTACACATGTAAAGAGAAATATAAATATTTACACATATGTACACCTAAGAAGAGAAGCAGAATACTTTTTGCAAATCTAGAGACAGACGTATAACTATAAACAAAACTTATATTTACAAATTGATATATGCTTAATAGTGGAAATAATCTATGTATAATAACTATATGTTTGTCTTCACATTAAAAATTCCTACATGGTTATGCTTTGGTAGTTTGTATTTGCTTCATAGAGTCATCATTTCTTCCCTTACCCTTCAACACTAGGTTACTCTGTCATATTTCATCTTGTTGTGTCCTGGGAAATTTTTGTTAGTATTGTCTGCTAAGTAGAGAATTCATGGTTTTAGTGTTTTATTAAAGTTGGCATAAATCTTACTACCAGAATAAATATATATAAGACTTTATTTATTTTATAGATTCTAAATTTGATTCTTAATTTTATGAAAAGAATTGCCTCTCATTTTCTTCAAATAAGGAGCATCATATTCTTTTCTGTATTTTAGAAGCAATCCTAAAATATTAGAGTTGTCTCTTTCCTTAAAGCAGTGTTATTCAAACTGGTTGTCACCCATTATTAAGTCATGAAATCAGTATAGCCAGTAACATCTAGAATTTCCTTTTTGTTTATTTTGTTAATGAAATAGAATGTAGTAGGAAATAGCTTTTATGCTCCTAGTAAGGCTAAGTATGATTTTAGGAAATTTTTGTTTCAATTATATTTTCAATAGAAGTGTGTGTGTGTGTGTGTGTGTGTGTGCGCGCGTATATGTGATGTGTATGTGTACTGGATTGCAGTGTCAAATATTATTTCTTGAAATAGGCTACAACCCAAAAAGTGTGAAAAAAAAAATTACTGCCCTCGTGGTCCTTTGATTTTTTTTTTTAGTATATATATGATTTAGAGTGATTGTGATGCAGAATAAGTGATATTTTGGTTGCATCCTATCTGCAATAAAATGTTATCTTGTTTAATGTACACATTTTAATAAATGAGGAAACGGCACTACAGAAAGGCCCACTAATTAGTTACCTCATCTGGACTAGAACCAAGCAAATAAAGTGTGAATCAGAAGACTTAGATTTGAATCTGTCTCCATATTTATTCATATGTGACCTTGAATGAATCTCTTATTTGCCTTGAGCGTCAAAGGTTCCTTTTGAGTTAATAAAAATGTGGAGGAGATGGGGGAAATAGGTGTGCCTAACCTTATCATATTACAAGATTATTAAATATATCGGTTGGGAAGATGCATGTGAAAATGCTTTTTAGGTGTTATATTAAGGTGATGCTTAATTTTTATTACTATTATTAGAATCATGCCAGCTCAATGCTATGCATATAGGAAACATGGAAGTATTTTGTGGCCTGAAACAGAGAAATAAATATTTTAATCTAGCATTAGAAATTTAGCTATACAGCTGGGCGTGGTGGCGCACGCTTGTAATTCCAGCATTCGGGAGGCTGAGACCGGAGGATCCGGGTTCTCGGCCAGCCTCAGTTACCTAGTGAGGCACTCCACAACTTAGCGAGACCCGGTTTCAAAATAAAGAACAAAAAATAGGGCTGGGGGTGTAGCTCAGAGGTAGAATGCCCCTGAGTTCAATCCCCGGTACCGAAAAAAAAAAAAAAATTAGCTATAAAATCAATCAAGGTAAGTATTTATGATTATTTCTTTGTTTATAAAACCGTACTAAACTTTGAGACAACTTATTCACTATGTGAAAAACCTTATTTAGTTTTTTTTTTTTTTTTAAATATGTGTGTGTATTTATTTCTTTTGAAAGGAATTGGTCCTGATGGACATATAGCTTTCAATGAGCCAGGATCCAGTTTAGTATCAAGGACAAGATTAAAAACTCTGGCAATGGACACCATTTTGGCAAATGCTAAATATTTTGATGGAGATTTATCAAAAGTACCAACTATGGCACTAACTGTTGGTGTGGGGACAGTGATGGATGCTAGAGAGGTAAAAATTATGTTTTTTGATGTTTTGTTCTTTGATGTTTATATATTTTGGAGTGATTATGATGCAGAATAAGTGATATATTGGTTGCATCCTATTTGGAATGAAATTTTTTGCTTTTAGTAACTTTTGGCAGTGTCACTAACATATTTAGGAATCAACCAACTTCATGTCTTTTAGAGGTATAACTTAAGAATTAGGTACCATCTTTTTTGAGGTTTTGCTTGCCTATTCCTGTTTCACAGTTTGAGGTCCTAAAATCTTACCAACCACATGGTTTGTTTTTAATTGAAATAGTCTTGTGAAAGGACTGTTGGGACAAAGATGAAATGCTAGCATGTGTTACATAGTTTTGGAATCCTCAAATACTTTAGAGTGTTTCTTGACTATATGTAGAAGGATAACTTAGTTGGTTTCCAGCTGAAAAAGAAGCCATCTAGGTCTGGGTCTGTTCTAAATTTAGTATATTTAAGAATGCACAACCTCTGAACAGTCGACTATGCCTAATCTTTTTTAAGTTTTTAATTGGGCTATTATTTCTTTCCTTGAGAGTAACAGAACAAATTAGTCAGTTTATGATTATTAGTGGTTAAATTTTATGGAAACCCAAATTCTTTTCTGGTAGCAAGAATGGACAGGTTCAAAGAAAGAGGACAGAGAAGATATAATGAATAAGTAATTATACCCAGACTTGAACTTACAGATTGAACTGTCATTTTAAAACATAGGAGTTTCTCATTATCTAAAATTAATAAATATTTGAAAAAAAGACCTTTCAATGACTGAAATTTAATAGTAAATCAGTTGAAAAAAAATTTTTTTTTTTTTTTTTTTGCAGTACTGGGAGTTGAACTCAGGAGCATTCTACCTCCGAGCTATACCCCCAGCCCTATTTTTTATTCTTTATTTTAAAACCGAGTCTCACTAAGTTGCGGAGTGTCTCACTAGGTAGCTGAGGCTGGCCGCGAACCCGGATCCTCCGGTTTCAGCCTCCGGAATGCTGGGATTACAAGCGTGCGCCACCACGCCCGGCTAGTTGAAAAAATTTAGATCAATCCTGTGTATAAAATTAGAAGCTGAAGGTTATTTCTACATTTAATAAGATTTAAGCTTCAGTGCAATCCTATGCTACTTTTTGGAAATAAACAGTTATTCAAGTGTTATTTTTTTCTTTTGGTCAGATATTCAAACAAAATTATAGTACCACTCACCTAACAGTATTTGTTCCAAACATGACTATAAGGAAAAGCATCATGGCAAAAGTATTCTAGAGCTTCATTGTTTTCCTAAGAACATTATTCTTTGATTTTTCATAGCATTCTTTTGAAGCAAGTGTTATTTTATCCTATTGATTTTCCTGTCTTCAGTTGTATTAATTTATACAGATTCTGTTTTGTAAGTGGTTTTAACTGTGATATGAGCTGTTTCTCAGTTTCATTTTCTTTAATAGCACATACACTTAATTAAATTTTGATTCTATATCTGAGGCAGATACTACTGCTAAGTGGGAAGAGTAGGAAACTAAAGATTAGATGAATGCCTTGAAGACTCATAACTCTGCTTTTGCAAGGCCGCCCTTTTGTTACTTTTTCTTCATTCTTCCAGGTCTTTTTGGTATAAAAGGCTCTTGACTTCAATCAGTTACCAACATATCCTTTATTTTTTCCTATGCTTACCCAACTTCTAGCTTGTTATTGACTACCCAACAACTATCTGAAATTGCCTCCCTACTTGGAAATTTTTCTACTTATCTTCAAATCGGGTTTTCTAGAAGAGATACTTCACAGCTTTTCTTAACTTGCGCAGAAAATTTTACCTTTATGTCATCATTGTATTTTATTATTCTGTATATGTTGTACATGTTGGTATTTTGTACATTAATTATAGTAATTTGTTTATGTATCTCTTCTGGCTGGCATCCTTGCCATTAAGGCTGTTTGGTAGGTAAAAGCTTGGAACTTAATAACTGAAAATCCTACATTTTCTATTTCCAACCCATTTCACTTTAGGCAAAAAGGCTTTAAACCTTAATTTCCTCACTTACTAAAAATTTAATTTGATATAAAAATACCTACCAGAAAGGGATATAGAAGATTAAAAATGCAGTGTTTGTAACGTATTAACATGTACTCGTTTGTAGGATGATGGCTTAAATGTGAACTGTCACTTACAAATCAGCTTATCTCATAACTTTTAAAAATATTACTGTAATACATTTATTATTTAAGTAGCATAAAGCTATATCATTGCAACATCTGCCTGATCACTGATTCTCAAACATCAGCACATGTATAAGAATCACCTGTAGTTTTTGCCAATAACCTGTTTTTGGTCTTTGCTTTTAGTTCCTTCTGTAAACCCTATATCAGTTTTTTTTTTGTTTGTTTGTTTTTTGCGGTACCAGGGATTGAACTCAGGGGCGTTCTACCTCCGAGCTACACCCCCAGCCCTATTTTTTATTCTTTATTTTGAAACCGAGTCTCACTAAGTTGCGGAGTGCCTCACTAGGTAGCTGAGGCTGGCCGCGAACCCGGATCCTCCGGTCTCAGCCTCCCGAATGCTGGGATTACAAGCGTGCGCCACCACG